>JAVQKC010097252.1:0-24465 GCA_036025475.1 Philypnodon macrostomus | reverse complement strand
ATATTTTATGTTGGGTACACTCTGGAGAATCACTGTACCAAGTTTCATTGCTCTCTGCCAAAGTAAGTGTGTCCAGGGTCCCATAGGGGTCATAAACATGGGGGCGCTATAGAGGCATTCTTTATTTTTACAATTGCCCGGATAAATGTGCCAAAATTCTGAGATTTTGTGATTTTGTTTATGTTCAGTAGGATTATTGGCTCAATAAAAGTGCATCAAAACATTCATTTGTGAATTATTTATTTGTACCTGTGTGCAACAGTTGAAAAAGATCCAACAAAGCGTTGTTGCGTTCACAGTTTTGGCCCATAATTAATTAATTATTAATTTATATTCATCGAAAAAGTACCCAAATCGATACAGTTCGGCGTCTTTATGGTATGTACCTGTGTGCAAATGTTGAAACTGATCCAGCAATTCATTTTTTGAGTTATTGTGTTCAAAGCTAGGATCTGCGGACGCGGACAAACACCGATGTGATTCCATAATATCGTTGTTTTGCCGATATAATAATCAACAAAAAATCTCATTCAACAGACATATAAGGTTGGCAGTTCAACAACGCCTAACTGATACAGCCATTATGTCATTGGGCAAGACACCCACCTTTCCGGATTCTCTGAATGGTTTAGTATGATTGCAGTGGTGGTCAAAGAGGCTACACTTCTTTATTACCACAGGGCAGCTATGGCCAGCTTACCACCAGTGTGAGACTAATACATTCTTGCAATATGTGTGCAATATGGTGTAAATCCAATGCATTATTATCTTAATACTGAATATTATTACCACTTTTAAGTTATGTAAGTGCTTATGTTTGAGACACCAGTAACATCTAGTCTTTTTAGGGACTATTTTAGCAATAGTCCCAAAACATCCTGGAGTGTTGACTAATTTACAAAATATAATGGCTATACCATATACCAGTATTTTTGGTGATGTTGGCTGCATTCATGTTTAAAGCAGAGGGCAGCCCGAGCTGAATCTTTGAGTAAAGACACAGACTTGAGGTTTCTATCACTATTTCTGGGACACAACTCAATTCTGGAGGCAGTGCTGACAGGGTGATTGCATTTTGCTGCAGGTACAAACAAATTCAAAGACTTCGAAAAACAAATTCTATCAATAGCGTTTATTGCTACACTGAAATCCAAGACAATCTCTGCACCTGTGCCGTTTTTAGTGCCTCCTCCATATTCTCCTGCATTCTGTTCCGACATGGGTGACGATGATTTACATTCACCATGAGCATCAATTTGTAAGACCTTACTTTTCAACACAATAAAAGAAGATCGGTCCCCCCTTTTTTTGCTTGTGTGTGGCTAGAATCTCTCACATAATGATGACTCTTGTTACATACATCCTACCAAGTTTAACAACAACCTAACCTTTTTTTTTTCTACTGCGGCTGTTTCTATGACAACACCGGCCCGCTGCTGCAACTTTCTGGGCTGATAAACACAAAAGCCAGAAAATGGATTTGATTGATCTGGTTCTATCTCTGTGGGTTTGATATCAGAGCTTGATAGAGGGCTGTTTGGCTAACTCACACAGATCAAAAGGTGATTATATTCCATATTCCGTTTTACAAATTTGCCACAGTTGAATATTCTCATCAGCGTGTGTTTGAGCTGTCGTGTTGTGCTTGTGCTTTCCAACTTGACATTGTAGACAGAATCACAACACAGCGAGCGATGATGGCAAGGTGATAGATAAAATACACCTCACAGGGCTATTTTATTAGGTACATTTATTTAATTGACACAAAGAGATAAGCAGCAAACCAATGGCAGTAACTCAATTATTTTTGGCAACATTGCAAAGATGATAGCCGGAAGATCAGAGAGGTGAGGAAAGGGAACATTCAATGTTGTAATTGTAGCCACATGGTGACGGGACTACGAAGATTTTCACTAGGGTTTACAGAGAATGGTCCCAAGAAAAGAAAATCTTTGGTGAGTGCCTGTTCTGTGAAAATGCCTTGTTTTTGCCTGACTGACTGTCACACTAGCCCCTACGTATGCAAAGCTCTTCTCTGCTTTTATTAAAACACAACTGCATTATTGCCTGCAGCATTTATTGGGTCTTTTTTATTTGCTTTGGTCAGAATGAAAAGAAGAGTCCGAGCCTTTTCACTGCTTCACTTTATAGTTATTGCATTTGACAGGACACTGACCACATAACTCAATTTTGTCACCGGCTCAAATTGTGGGCCTTTGAGAAAAAGTGCCAGTGACCCTGGGGCTTCACTCAGCTGCCTCCTTGGCTCGACTCACACCAGATTACGTCTTGTACGCCGCCACTGGCCAGGATCACAAAGTAAGAGGGATTGGAGCTGTAATCCAGATTGTGAAAAATGCTATGAGTAACATGCCATGATGCGTGGCACTATAATGATGCGCCAGCCTCAGTTTGGAGTCTCTTGCCAATCATAGGAGTGGAGTGAAATTAATCACTCTCGTGGGCTGTCAGTTGCCGTCAGCCAGGAGACATTTATCTTTGAACCCATGTCAGTAATTTGGCAATAACGGTTCCTTTGATGAATTCACCGCCTGAATGTGTGCCAGGAGAGCAGGGGTGCCGAGACAGTGACAGATTGATGAGACTTGGATCCTGTAATTCCATGGCCCTCAAACTTTACACTGATTAGGCTTGTGTAAAAGAGACACTATGGATAAAGCAGCAGCGCTAAATGTGAATCATTGTTCTATGGGAGAGATCATTTACTGCGTCTGCCCCAAACACGATCTTTGTAATGTTTGGGAGATCTTTAGTTGATACATTCTGCATGTCAGCTTTATTTGCACCTATTGACGGGTTAGATCTTACACTCACTCACACTTATAGTATATATATAGTATTTTTTTCTCTTTACTATTATTACTATTACTAGTATTTTTTTTTACATTTGACTTAACATTAAAAGAAACTCTAGCTGTGCCAATCCAAATGATTCCTTACTATCTGTGAGATGCCCTTCACTGTCCTGTGCTGCCACCATCACCTTTGTCAGGAAGTTGTAGTGGATTTCAGTCCCCTAATGGAGCAGCTCTGCCTGGCCGTGTCCTCAGATCAGCTTCAGTCATGCTGCTTAGGCAGAACTGTTGACACTTTCTGAGCTAACAAAGTTCCTTGCGGCGCCTTTTCCAAAAGTTCAGCCAGGAACAGGAAACATCGCCATAATTTGTCAAACCTGCAGGAACAGAAAAACCGGCTCATTCAGCAGGTGTCGTTCCACATTGCGCCATCTCGCCTTGATTTGCTTTTTGGACAAAGCTGATGTTTACTTCAAAGTGTCTCGAGGGGGTTTGTCTAACAGGTAAACAGCAGATCTTATTCCATTTGGTCTGACAGCTGCGCCGTGCTTTCTGTGTGTGTTTTCACACGACACCTTTCCACTGCCACAAATGAAAACTAATGACTGTTATCTTCTACTCAATTAAATCAATTAGGCACCAACAGAAGGATCTTTATTTTGTTACTGGCCAGTTATTATTTCATTTAAGCCTATGTCAAGATGAAACATTGTTCCGACTGTGAATTGATTTACTTTGTGTTAAGATCTGTGTCCTAAACAACAAATGCTGCCTGTTATTTCCAGCCAAAAAAATACAACAAATTAAACTAGATTTAAAAAAAAACTAAAAAAACACACAATATACACAGCTCGTCACGTGTTCATAACAGTGTAGATTTGTTATTACTGGCTACACACTGATAAATTCAATTTACAGAATTAATATTTCACTTCCAGAACATTGTGATTGCAATGAGACTATGTAGAGCTTAGTAGCTTAGTGACTCTCCATCTGTGACTTTATAAATGGATCCACTTACATATGACTTGTTTATGATTCTTGATTTTAGCGACACTTTACCCAGCACAGGTCATGGCGCATATCTCACAGCAGATGGTCTGGAGTTCCCCACCTCACTACGATCCCACTGCCTCTTTTTATATCTCCCTTTCCTTTCTTCTGTAAAATATATTTGATCTACCTGCTCGTTTAAGTGTTGACAAATACAGCCTTTATTGCATTAACTATCCTGTTGTCTGTGCTCGTCTCCTCCTGACTCTTTATATGGAGAGGAGGTGACATCTCAGAGCTTGTATAGGGTGTGTGGGTGTCACATTCCACTCTATATTTCATTTAACTGTGGGTTTCTGACTGTTGCCATGGAAACGGCACTGCACTGTGACCCCTCCCATGGTAATACCTTATTAAAGAGAAATTTTGAGAATCAGTGTAATGGAATAGAGCCGCAATTGGATTACTTTTACAGCCTTACCTTCACAGCTCAGCGTGGAGTCTCACAGCTATTGCACCAGGGCTAGCGTCAAGATATCGGCTGCACAATTTTATGTCACATACATAGATTCATGCACTCCCTGGTTTTCTCAAATACAAACTAGTATGTTAGGGTGGCTGGAGTGTATCGCAGCAACTATGGGCTTTAGGTGGGGTACACCCATTGGTATTATCTGATAGTATCCAAATATGTGGAAAAAGCCTCTTTGTATAGAAGGAATAGCCTAGTTTATACAGTAAAAATGAATGCATGAGAAACTACTTCTGAATTAAACTGGATCTATAAAGACCTAACCATCAGAAAACTGAGAGAGTACCCACATAAGCTGAATTTGGCGGACACCTGAACCACCACATATAATATACCCCGCAAAGGACCCGAGCCACGTGCGGGAGCCATTTTGAACACTTGGGAGGACTTACTTTGAACTGAACTGAGGGGGTGGACATTAGATTCTTTATTTTGTTTTTGTTAAACCTGTTTCTTTGTAATTCACTGTTGGGATTTTCTCTTAGTTATAATTTGCTATTCAGTTTGGTTCTGTTTGTTTAGGTCTGGTTTAGTTGACCTCAGTTTGGGCCCGTGTTACAATTTTTGTATCTTTTGATTAACGTTGAGCCTTTGTTAACATTTTTTGACTTGGATTTGAGGGATTACAAATAAATACAAACTTTAGAGACAAAATACATCACTTTTAATAATTCCTAATTAAGTAAATACCTGTTTTTGCAGTTAACTGGCTTTTCAACCTTTTTGCAAAATGGTGATGGGGTTGCACATGTCCAACTCTGCTGCCCGCTGGAGGAATTAAGGCCGAGATTTGTACAGAGTGCATGTAACAGCTGAGTTGACATTAGTCGGGGTGGAACAACATGCTGCTCTGATGGAGAGAAATGCTGTGCACTGGCAATCGGATGACTAAAGGATGTTGCCTATTTCATTACATCTTGGACCAACTATGTCAGTCGCCATGGCCAAAGTGTATTTTCTGCCCACTGCCCGAACTTATTTTGGGATAGAAGGAGAAGGGATATGTGAAAAATCTGCTAGACCTGCAAAATGTCCCCACCTGTGTTGACCTCAAACTACAGCTGTCACCTCTCACTGGAGATCTTAAATGAAGCTTTGGTAAGTTGCAGAGTACAGAAAACTTTTCCTCAAAAATGTCAAACGTGTGGAATTTGGGGATGGTATGTCAGAAAAAATGAAAACGAATAATTCAGAGGAAGTACAAAGTCAACATGGTGACATTTAATCAACTATTTAATGCTTTTGGGCAGGTCTAGGCTTCAGGTTGAGATTGTGACATGTTCTGTCTAGGATTATTAGGTATTGCAAGCCAAGTCCATTGCATTCTTAGTGTTTAGTTTTGCCATTTGTCTGAGCTGCTAAAACTGTGAAGAGTGAGATGGTTTAGCTGCTTAGGTGGTGATGGGGTAGAGAAATGGTTCTTCTGCTGTATTGATAAAGAGTGAGATGGCTCTGCTGCTCAGGTAGTGATGGAGGATGGTGAGAAGATACTGCTGCTGAGGTGGTAATGGAGGGGAGCGAGATGGTTTCTGTTGCTGAGATGATGATGGGGGGAAGTGAGATGGTTCTGTATCTGAGGTGGTGATGGGGGAAAGTGAGATGTTCTGCTGCTGAGGTGGTGATGGAGGAGAGTGAGATGGTTCTGCTGCTGGTGTGGTGATAGAGGAGAGTTTACTTTGTTTTACTGCTGAAATAGTGATGGAGAAGAGTGAGATGGTTCTGCTTCTGGTGTGGTGATAGAGGAGAGTTTACTTTGTTTTACTGCTGAAATAGTGATGGAGAAGAGTGAGGTGTACTGCTGAGGTGGTATTGTGGCGAAGACGAGTGAGATTGTTCTACTGCTTAGATGGTGACGGAGGAGAGTAAGATGGTTCTGCTGCTAGGGTGGTGATAGAGGAGAGTTTACTTTGTTTTACTGCTGAAATAGTGATGGAGAAGAGTGAGGTGTACTGCTGAGGTGGTATTGTGGCGAAGAAGAGTGAGATGGTTCTGCTGCTTAGATGGTGATGGGGTGGAAGAGGATGACAGGAGAAACAGAGCTTAGATTATTTAGGTGCATTATCTGTACAAGGATTTGTCATTTTAATCCACTAAATAAACTCTTGTGCTCATCGCAGATAATTTTACTATTGAAAATCCAACCTCGTTTCATGATTTTGTGAGGGTGAGCTGTAGTGCCACGAGTTCAACAGTAAACCTGAACATCAGTATTAAATATTCATGAAGGTTAACTGGCCCACAGTATGCATGTGAGAAGGCAAGAGAATTAGGTTTGTTCCACAGAAAGGCCTCTCTAATGTGTGCTCCCTGCTCTGTTAGTGATTTTTCAATTATCAACAAAATTATGCAAAAACCCTGGGATGCTCTTTGCTGGATAATCACATATACCGTGTTATGTATTCTGTAGCATAATTATGGATGTAATGTCCACTGTCTAAACCTTAGTAAATGTGAAATGGCTCTATGTTGAGGGCCTAATAGAGAGGAGAGTGAGATGGTTCTGCCTCTGAGGTGATAATAATAATAATACATTTAATTTTGTTATCTCTTTCTGCTCATTCTGACGGACCATTCTGATTAGCTTTTTGCCAATTTTCCACTTGACCTGCATATCACAAATCTAATCTAATAATTATTTTGAATCATTTAAATGAACTTTGCCTTGATGAATGAGAACCTTCACCAACTAGACCAACAATATCAAAACACCATTGCAACAGCCACAAAACAACACAAGACATCTTTGCTGTTCGGGGTTCTGTTTGGTGAACATACAAGTGTGTTTGATGCTTTGTTCCACTCATTATAAAAGCTACCTTCAGCCTGAAAGGTGTTCTGGTTGATATGAACCGTGATTATGTAACAGGGACACACTCCTGCTCTAAGTGCCATCTCTCTCTCCTCGAGGCTGCTGCAGGAATAAACAATTATGTCTCATTTTCTCATTAGAGACCCGTTAGATAAGGTAATGAACAGAGGTCCCACAGAAAGCACATGCGAAGAATACAGTACAATCTCAATATAAATGTGATTAAGATGTCACAAAAGCAGTGGTACTTTTTCTTAAAAATAATCCCCTGGATACAGCCATAGTGTGAAGATATTATTTCCTCAAAATGACTTTTAAAGCATGGTCCTATCAGCGCTGTACAGAAATATGATGGTCATTTGGTGCTATGGGGCAGTAAAAACACTCTTATTGCGCCCTTTAAGGCATAGCTGGGATCTGTAATGAGTCAGTCTGTTTCATAGCCAGCTGAGGCTTTCATCCCCAAATCTCCACATCACTAGCACACACCGTATTTGTTCAGTTTTTTTTCTCTCTCTCTACAAGCTCAGGATAAACATCTTTTTCAAAAGGGCTGCAAAACTTTATTCGTAGGATCAGACTGATCAGAGTTCTCTCTCACATAGTCGCCGGCTCCTTTTTAAGTCCAAACACAAATCCACAAATACATCAGCAGCAGGAGTTAACTGAATGACATGGATGATTACAGAATAGGACCTTGTCAAGTGACGCCAAATTAAAAGACCGTGGTTGTTCAAATCCCAATGGAGTTGTTTTTGAGAGACAGATCCACCTCCAGTTATGTTTACACAGGGGAAATGGGGATACATTAAATACTTATTCCAGTTAGATTGCAGGTGACTGGAGCACAACCCTTAATAACTATGGGCCTTAGGTAGAGAGCAACTTGGAATGTGGCCAGTTAGTCCCAGGGCTGACACACACTGAGAGACCAGCATTCACTTTCACATTCATTCACAGAACTACCGTTTTCAAGTTAGTAAATCTCCTAAAACATGCATGTGGGAGGAAACCATGGTAACACGGGTAAGGCATGCAGACCCCTATAATTATGAACACACTTTTTACAGTTCTCTGTTTGGTAATACGATCACATCCATGGGTTATTCTAAGTTTCTGACATTTTCATCATTGTTTAATAGACCCACTCTCCCCCTCCTCATCACGCTGTTACCTGCTGCCAGTCGCTGTCACTGTTTCTCCAGGCTGTGCTTCACCTGAGCAGACCATTAGGAAATATATGTTTTCCTGACCCTGGGAGAGTGGGTTGAAAGTGCATGGCTTTCTGAGAGGCAGACATCCTAATAGCCCCTACACAGAGCACACTTTAATGCATCCATCCTTAACCACTTTATATTCGTGGCAACCCCATTACTGGTTCTTATCATGAGTGCAAAATTAGATGTATAAATAAGGCATCAAGGTGGGGATGGTTTGACTAAGGATCCATCTCTTGTTTGGTCTGCGCTGTTTGGCTTTCAGCACGTTAAGAGGGTTGTGAAAACATGAGAAACACTTAGGCATTGTCAAAAAGGATTTGCTGTTTACACAACGCAGGGCCTTTTATGGCCTGTTTTTTGGTGTTTTTGACTCTCTTTTGAGCTTTGGGGAGATAGGTCTAAGGAGCTAAAGAGGCTGGCTTTCAGATCTGCACCATTTAAACGTTTCAAAAGGCATATCCTTAGTTATTCTTCATTACAACCTTCTTCCATGTATTTGTTTAACACCAATCTCTTTCGTCTCTGCTTCCTTTTGTTGCTTGTAGTCAGGCAGGTGCAGCAGAGTCAGTACATTCTCAGCCAGGGACACAGCTCTGGGCCCAAACTGAGGTCTGCTATCAACAGAGTAACTAATAAGCAAATGTTTTATGCAGGTTTGAGGTGAATACCATTCAAAAAGTGTGCATACCTGAAGTCATTTACCCACATTAAATAATCCCTTGCATAAAAGGGCAGGTGGATTGAAGGCTGTTAATAACGTTCTGTTTTTTATACTAATCCCAGACAGACTTAATGAACGAGACATATATGAGTACAACATCTTTACTAGCCTGAAGTCAAGACAGTAAGCTTATGTCACAGTGGTTAAATACAATAGAAATCGTGGATTCAGACAAAAATCAATGATGAATATACTTCTATTTGAGCAATCATTTTACTTGAATACCAGTTTGGAGTATTTCTTCATGCTAAGTACTCCAAGAATTCATGAGGAGTTTCTGGTCGATCTAGTGTATATGCCTGAGGGTGGAAGGGAGCTCTCTCTTGTATATGCCCCCCACTCCACTGGGACACTCACGCCTTCTACAAAGCCTATTTGTGTGGGAACGCTGTATGCAATTTCAGGGGCGGTTAACAGTAAGAGTGCAGGCATGCATATATATATATAGAGAGAGAGCACACTCAGAACACAAAAGCACCCAGGGCACGATCTAATATTCGCTGCTCTTTTGCCAGTTTTTGGCCAGGGCAACATGACACGCCTCACTCACCTAATGCGGGCTGAATAGGGAATGGACACAGTGAGGAAGAATGCAGTCAAAGAAATGAGTTGAGAGCTAAGAAAGACTGGGATTATATGGGAAAGAAAGATGGAGAGTGCAAAGAGATCCGGTGCGAGGAGTCTAGATCAATATTTATACTGTGGGGCAAGACAATTCTGAAGCGGTAATTAAATTGGCATGTCATATTTCATTCCATTACTGGGCGGGAGCGTGCATGCAAATGATGCAAAAGGCCCAACATTTCAAGTGGATTTCATTTATTTTATGACAGTGAATAGAATAGAGCCGGGCACAGGGAAAATAAAATACTACTTCGGTATTCATGAGCTTATTGTTGGGAACTTGGGGAGTATTCAACTCTATGCAGCAGAGAAGAAAGGGGGCTTGCAAATCCCTCCTGGAGGCAGACAGTCGGTTGCCACTAAACTGTTTTACACTCAAACTAGACACAGGGACGGGGGAGAAAATCAATATCATTTGAATTATGATTAGTGCTGTCAGTGATTGGAAACACGCTCGGATTCCCAGCTCTTTCTCTCTTCTCTGGGGCCAAACGAAATGAATTATACGACATGAAAAAGGAAAGCTAACATGGAGGTCCTGTGTGATTGCTTATTTTGGGTCAGACACATCTGCTGTCATTTTAGAGAATTGGCAGTTTACAGTTTGAATAGCGGTTGTGGTGATGGAGGAGATATGTTCACTGCTGATGTGGCAAAGGATGATGAGATGGAACACTGCTGAAATGGGGTTGTATAAGAGGGGGTGATGGAACTTTATCAATCATCATGATGCAAAGAGTTACTTAAAGCTGTTTGGAGGTTTTCCAAAAAATAGGGAAAATAGAGAAATTGTTAAAGAAAATTAATATATGCTCGAAATTGTCAATCTGATCCCGTTCTGTGATCTGAGATAAATATGACTTTACTTTTAGTTCCTCCCCCCAAAACAGAGTTTGTGGATTATCACTCTGATCAATAGTGATTGCATTTTTGAGTGATGGGGGTTGGACTAAAGTAAAATAATTGTAATGACAGATTACCAATTTTACAACAAAGACCGGGATCAGATTGTCAATTTTAAGCATTTTTATTCATTTTTTAAATTTGATATTTTAGGTAACTTTCGGACTACAGCTTTAAATGTAGGCAGCTAAAAAATGATTAGCTGAATAAGTAATATGCTGTTGCTATGGCTACTACCACTAGTGGATTTAGGCTACCCACCTTGACAATGAGGTCAGAAATAGTAAAAGCACTTGCATCAAATTGTCCCTAAAAATTTGACTCAAATAAAAGTATATTTGAGGAATGACCTTAATGTATCCAGTTACTTTCTATGTGAATGAACAGTAGTGGAAGGTGACTGCTGCCTGTGCATCCAGCCTCTGTGTTTACAGTGGGTATTACTCTCAGGTACACTGCTCTGCACTTCTGACAAATGGAATTTCTGGGGCAACAACAAAACACAGTCGTGCTCTGTATAGCCAATTAAAAGTTTCAGTATTTTTTTTTAACTACTTAAAAAGCATCCCTGTGTTGCTCCACTTTATTCTGTGTAGTGGATTTCCGAGACAAACACTAAATGGCAATGGATGGAGAGCCTCTGGAATGATGCCACGTTCAGAGCACAGGTTCTGCCGGTGGCATTTGAAGTGCTGCCAAAAGGAAACGCGGCATTAACGTGAAGGTGGCCGGAAAGAACAGCAGCTGCTTCTATGGTGTGTTCCTCTGCCATACCTACAGGCAACCACTGTCACCAATCATGAGGGTTTGAGAAAATGTCCCATGATTTGTGCTTGCCTTTGGTGTTACAGGCATTATTTCTTATAATATTAGACGCTCACGTTTGACTGCACAGTAGAATAATAAATGCAGTGTTTGGTGTTTGTAATGAATGAATAAAGCCCTAGTCTAATTGGCAAAATATACAAAGAAAACCCATTCGGCGCTGGGGACCGCTTTTAGTTTCAAATGGTATATTATTTGATGATTGCCCAAAGCGTTTACAAGCTCACTCAAGCAGAATTAATTTGGACAATAACTGCAACACAGCATCCCCATTCATAGAAATTCAATATTAAAAACTGGTCATTGTGAAATTACTTTCGCATTTGCAAACTACATTTGATAAGCTGTGTCAAAATGGGTGTATTTACAGGAAAGGTGTAATCAGAGACTTATTGCTACTGTACAAATCCAATGAGCCCCTGGTGAGAGCTTTGAAACAGAGGAAGACATACAGATGTCTGTACTGTATGCCTGATTATGCTTATTCATTGAAACCAATGGGGGTACACAATGGTTAGTGCTCATGCTGCTTATCAAGAAGGTTATTGGTTTCAAAGTCTGCAAGTTTTCCACAAGTGGGTTGTTCTCTTTCTCACACCACACATGCCTGTGTTTTTTGAAAATTGGTTACTCTAAATTTCCCCGAGTTTATGAATGTGAAAGTGAGTTTAGTCTCTGTCAGCCCTGAAGCCAACAATGTCCCCTTTCTAAGGCCCATATTTGCTGGGATAAGCTCTATTAAACAGAGACCACTAACTGTAATAGTTGAAGAAGATGGATAACTGAAACCAATAACATTTCATCTACATAACATATATATATATATATATATATATATATATATATATATAATATACAGTAATATTGGGAACCTGTATCTTGAAATGCTATCCAAGTTGATAAATAAATCACCAGCAGTATGATCACTGTGATGTGAACAAAGTGGAAGAAACTCTCCTCTATGGCTCGTGGTGGTGTCAGGAGCAGCCAGCTGGAATGGTGACATGTTCCCTCATTATACTGAGGAGCATATGGGAGCACTCACAGCTGCTCCACACCATACTGGGGTCACTGGTGGCTCTGGGCAAGCCCTTTACGACCACCAGAGGAGAACACGCGGAGTTACACAATCTACATTCAATTGAAAAGAAGATCCCTAAAATACATTAGATGTGTCAAAAGGGCACATTATACATTTATAAGTGTGTGTTTTAATCCAGTGTATTCCGACAGAGACCCCAAATGCTCCTAAAATGCTCATATTATTTCCAGTAATCCAAAATGTTGACAATTAACCTTTTAGCATTTTGTTGCTTTCGTGCCAGTTTTTGTGTGTGCTGCAATCACATTAATTTAAAGTTAATCCATTTTTAATGATTCCCAGCTGGTAGGTTATTCTAAAATGAGTGATTAGGGTATTAGATCTTAGGTCACATAAAAATTAATAAGAACATAAAAAGGTCCTTCATTTAGTCTAAAACAGGACTAAATTCATGCCCTGACCAGAACAGGACCTGGAACAGGAACAAGTAGGCCTATATTACCAATGACGGTAATTGCAATATGCCTGGATAGTTCAATAACCTGTCCAACCTTTCCCCTCAGCTTTATTATGAAACTTGACTCTTTGGCTTGTCCTGGTTTTCCTCCCAGTTACCTCTAGATGGCACTGGAGACCCAGAGGATTGCTTTTTCTGTGAGTGTGCTGTGAGCTTCTAAAGCATGTGTGCATGTAAATGTGTGTGTGTGTGTGTGCCTGTGTCTGTGTGTATGCCTCCCAGATTCAATTATTCATCATTTCCAGTGCAAATATGGTTTGGCTTTTCTACGTCTTTCCCTTTTTTCCCACTCGTTTTGTTTATTATTTATTATGCTGCTGAGGCTCACAATGTTTGGGGAGAATAGAAAGCCGGATAGCAATAATGTCAGTGTGTGGGTGTCATAATTATGTTCTGATACCAGCTCAGACAGAAAAGGTATTGGCTGTATAGGACCTAGACACATTTGTTTGCCTTGAGTCTTAGTACTGATAGCCAGTGTCTGTAGACTGCATTATTTTGGCAATATCTCACATAAGTTTCAATACCTGTCTCTGACCTGGAATACTTATCTGCCAGTATATCAGTCTGCTGAAGTCTGCTATTCAAACGATTACTAGGATTTATCCATTCATGTGTTTCTCTGTATCTTTGTATGGGAGTATTCACATGCAAAGAATTATTCATAATGACATATTGACTTTGGTTGGCTATGTTAAATTCATGAGTCACTAGACGTGCCATACATGGTAAATACATTTATCGATTATCGCTGCTTGCTGTTGATCTTCAGAGACTAATGATGCTACAGACACAACATGAGGGATGAGAACTCATTTAAATTTTGGGGAAAACACAACCAAATTAAGCAAGTAGAACGTTTTCGAGAATAGTTCAAAACTGGACGGAACTGTCAAATGTCAAATGTCAAATGTCACTAGTAAGTGGTCATAGCACATCAAATGAATATATACCTATATGCACTCCTAAAATAAACGGTTCTAAATAGAACCGTATGTGGGACTAGACACCCCTCTAGAAAGAAATGACAAAATAGCGACTTATTTTTCTTTGTTTCTATTAATGACCTCAATTCAAAATCACTGAAATCATCTTAATACAATGAGAGGTTATCAAAACCACAGAAACAACAGTAACATTAGCTGTTGCGGCACTGCAACTTTGGCTGCAAATCAGGCTCAGATGTCATTCAAGTGAATAAGAAATTATTTTTAAAAATCCACACGATGATTCAGATCAGTCCCAAAATCAAATCACCTTTTCCTTGTGTTATTCCTGACCTTCCCTGAAAATGTCATCAAAATCCGTTTAGTAGTTTTTGAGTTAAGTCTATTACAGACGGACAGATTGACAAACACTAACAAAAACATTACATCATTGGCAGAGGTAATAACAATTATAGCCTATATTCTGTATGTCTTCAGAAATTAGGAATAAAAGTGTTCCTCACCTTGGAGCAGAGAGAACAAATCTATCAGTTTATGAAGCTCAGGATTCAGCTGATGGATTCTTTGTCTTCGTCTGAAAAGACTCCCTGTTGACACAGTACAGAAGTGAGACAATGTTTTAAAGCACAGCCATAGCACTAATATTATCTTTAGTATCATCTTTGGTATTATCCACAAAATCTACCAGTACAGATCATACACTGACATAATTTCAGACTTGACAATGGTCAGTTTAACTCACCAGTGTCCAGTTAACATATAAACAAAGAACATTTCAAGCCACGCTAACTATTTCTTTTCAAATAAATTAGCATGTGTAGTTTTTACTCTTTTTACACAACAAAAACATATGTGTCTTTTATTTGAATAATTACTATATGTACCAGGAAAAAAATCTTGCATCTGCAATATTTACCCATGGTTCATTTAGATTCCCGTTTCTACTCTTTATTAATTCATCGTTCACACCTGCACATTAAAATCGTATAACAATAAAAGTGTACACTGGACACTTCTCTTATTTAGTTTATTTCTGTTAGAAACACTGTTTGTCACAAGGCTGGCTTACTTTCAAATACACTAGGCGACAGATTCACCAATAGTCCTCACACATTCTTTTTTAAATTATTTATAGTATTCTCAAAACAGTCAAGCTTTATTGAAGTATTCTTGGGAGAATCATCTGGAAACTGTGACTAAAAACCTATATTTTTTTTGTCCGTATCCTCAAACCCGGGCAAAAACACACATACATGCCAGCTGAATCAACTGCTCCAATACCTGAAGAGATAAGGTGGCCAATCTGCCAACTCAAGGAGAAGCAGAGCGGACATTTTCCCCGGGCTGGAATGCTCTGTTTGCTGGCAGGCAGATACATGACCTCAACTGAAGCCATGGGGAAACAGAAAGGCAGTAATGGTGGCAACTGGCCAATGAAACGGAAGTCCTTAGTGTTTTCTGGTCGCGCTTGGCATCAGTATGTGCGGGGTGGAGATAAGGTGGTTGCCAGAAATATTGCCAAAGAAAGTAAGGCACTGAGGAGTCGATAGAAACAAAACTGGAAGAAGATAAAAGAGACAAGGGTAATACAAACAAACACCCATAAAATCTGATCTGAAAATGCTGGTTCATTTTTCAGTGCTTGGTATATTTATAGGGGGTGAATTGTATCAGAGTTCAGTTCTGGTTTGATCCTTGGAAAGGCTAACACATGGGTGGATTCTGCATGTCCTCCATATGTTACTGTGGGTTCTCTCCAGCTCTGGCTTCCTACACACATTTATTAGGAGAATTGTTTACACAGTGAATGTGAGATTGAAAGGTTGTCAATGTATGTCTCTGTGTAGGCCCCGCGACTAACGGTCCATTATATAAAGTGTACCCCAGATAGACTGATAGAGCAGTAACCCTGGCAAAAAAGTGAAGGAAAATGAATGCAAATTGAAAATTTTTACAAATTCCATTGAACCTGAACAGTTCTAAAATAAATCTATAAGGTACACGCCAAGATATACATTTTAATTTAATTTTGAAACTGATGGATGCCCCAGAAGAGTGTGCAGCCTGCACAGTTTGAGCAGCTACCATGTATGTAAGTAACAGAGATACACAGGCAGCATCAGGATACAACTTCAAACAGCGAGTTGAGGCAGAGGTTGCTTTGCTGAGTCATTTTCTCTGAGGAACAAGTGGGACATAGAATTTCAATGAAGACTAGACACAACTTACTTGCTGTGAGAGCTCCCAGCGAGGTTTTCTGGTTGGAGAGTTTACTTTGAATCCTGCTCATTAAGAAGTCTCAGTTCCAATATGCATGTATTAACCAGTCTTTTCGTCCCTGGAAATCCAAGACTATAATGTTCAAAAATACGCAGCTCAGACGTCCGTGGTGTAAATGCAAAAATCATTGAGGGGAGAATACCAATAGAAAACCAGTATTTTTTGGTTTTAAATGTGTCATGCTTATGCCCTGGGAGAGTTGAGCCATAAGCTAACGATCTTCCATCGGCAGGAGTGAGACAAAAAGGCTCCCTTCTTGTTAACATATAATGTACCAGCTCTAGGCTGTACATCCAATGTGACAATGTAGATTAGATTTTGAGCACAGTTTGGAATCTTTGGTGAAAGTTTTTCCAAAACCCTGTGTGAACTTTCCAGGGCCAAAAGAATAACAGACATATTCTTAGAATGAGTCTTATTACCATTTGAGAAGGGTTCTGCTTCTGTAAAGAGAAGAGAAAATCATCTCTTACAGGATGTTTCTGCTTGTGCCGAGTTAAGAGCTGGTTTAAAGGCATGCTGTGGGTGAGAAAACCCTTCACAGTGTTTGAGGCTCCTGTGACACTCATCAGTGCATTGTGAGACTGGAGCATCTCTGTTGACAACGCACTGACATGTGTTTCAGGCCTGACACAAAATGTCATTTGCTCCCATCTGTCCTCTGCAGGGGTCCAACCTCCTTTACCATACCTGAATAAGCCCCAGCAGGAGAATCACAAGCTCCAAAATGAAGAAGATATGTGTTTTCCATACATTTTGTTTGCTTTTCACAGCATGACACATTTCAACATAACCTGTGTTTTCACCAAACAGTGTGCCAGCTACATTTTTAAAAGCTTACTTCTTCTTGCCCTGATGAGCAAACACTTATTTGTCCTTATCCTTCATTTGTTTGCTTGTATTACGCAGATCCTCTCTCACTGATGACAGCCGTCTGATGCAATAAAAAAAATCAAACAATGCAATCAAATCAGCTCATTGAAATAGACTATTATGTGCTGCTGATTCTCATCTCGTTTGTCAACAACAAAATGACCTGACTATCTCCGTCTTGAGTATTGAAATTAAACTGCTATACTTTTCTGTAGATAGAGCACATAGATATGTCAAACTGCTCTTATCAGCTGAGTGGGAGCGCTGTAGTTGAAGCCTCAATTCTATCATTGCACCTGGATATCATGGTTCATGTTGTATGCTATATATTATTAAGCTCATAATGTCATGTATTGTGGTGTTGTGACATAGGCACGTCAGCATAGACAAGTGAACAGTCAGAGCTTGAAAACACCCTGAGGCTTTTTTTGGAAACCTCTGACAGCCTCAAAATACGAGCACATGCAATCCCAGCATCCTACCTGTCCGTCCACCCAATACCATCCTTTATTCTATTATTATTACTGTCATTTTTCAACACTCAATTCTCAATCTCACTCTCTGCATGTATACTCATTTTCTATCACACAATCAAAAGTGGAAGTACTCAAGTAAAAACATGCAACACATGTATTACTTGAAGTGAAACCTTCAAATGCAAATGTCACTTTAGTACCTTTGCATATTTAGTGTTTAGAAGCTTATCTACTAGCCTACTAGCCATATTGGAACCCGGAACCGACTGGGCAGTATGATTTGGTTGGGGTTTGAACAGCCAGCAACCTGTTGAGCTACTGCTGCCTCAAAGGTTTGACTAGTATTGTTAGAGACCATTTCAATTTCTCAGCAGGTTCATCCACCTGTTCATATATCCAACACCATTCTCCATGCCTCATTCTTTTACTCCCATTCGTACACTCAATTACACTCTGCAAGTATACCCCATCTGATATCACACAATAAAGATAAGGCACATTCATATTGTTGGAAGATCCTTTTTTTTAAACAAAGATGGTGGAATTCAATTCAGCAAGTATAATAGATGCCTTATTTGATTGCTTGCCACAATTACAGCTACAGGCACAGTAATTGCTGTTATCAACACTGCACGCAAAGCAATAGTGTAATTAAGCTGTTAGCATAATCCTCCTCTCTGCTGAAAGTTCCCTCTAATAATCCCATGGATGTGACTGAAGGGTCTTGAGAGACAGCTGTAAAAATAGGTCAGTTTTCTCAAAAGAATTAGAGAATATGACATTTCTTGGCTGAATCTTTCCCCAAAATAATTGCTACCTGATTATATAGTATGATGATGGAAATTTGGGACATCCATAATAATATATATCTATCCATAAAAATCGTCAACTGAATAATTCTACATTCAACACAGAATTAAGAATACCTGTCATGGCGGGTAAAGCAATGCTGGAATATTTTTGGCAGCAATATTTTGAATTGTCAAAACAATCCCCTGAGTATTAATTATGAGATCATTTCTTTACAGTTTACAGTTTTACATGGAGAGCTAATGTCAGATTCTAATGACATGGTGCATTTGGCGAGTGTGCTGCTTAGTGTAGCCTTTACAGGAACCTAAACTAAATATAATAATCACTTATGCATACGGTGTAACATCAAGCACCTCTGCATGCAAGGCTTTATTAAAAAAAGGGTTCGTACAGGTCCAGCAAAATGTCAATTGTGAATTGGAAAACAATTATTACATCGATTACATCACTCAAGGATTATTTTTAGTAAAGGTCAGACTTTTTTTATTTATTTATGTTCATCTGAAACAATTCATTTTCCAATATAACCTAAAAACATAACAGAAATGACCAGTATTGGTAGTGACTAGTGCTAATGGTGCAGATAAATGAAGCTTGTAATTGTACTCATGAAGTAATTGCTAATGCCTCTCTATGTAGTGTATGTCTGTATGTAATGTATCACAGGCCCTTGTTGTTTCTGAACACTACATTGGTCTATACAGGTCATGGTTTTTTTTAGACAGGTGAACACTACACATCACTGTGATAGCCGGAGCAGTCCTCGGTGTCCTAACCTCACTTAGACTGCTGCAGTGACCTTGTACTGAGGGTTAGTGTTCAGTGCATGAACAGGGCCAGAGGTTCTGGGGGTGTTGATTTTTGGTAGACCTTCCCCTGCTAGAGTGATTGCTGCCTGTCTGACTGTGGGCAATAGAGCGAGCATTGGGACCCCCTGTATAAGGACTCCTCTTCTTCTTCTACTCCTATAATGAGTGCTGCTAGTCTGGGGAGTGGAGGACAGAACTGCAGTGCGAGAGAAAGTGAGAGATAGTCACTGTGTTTCTCTGTGAGCCACTGCTGATTGCTTGAATACAAATGGGATGTGCTCATTCACCTAAATCAAGGCCACATGCTTGGGCCCCCGGTAAAGTGCTCAGAGTGCAATGAAGCGTTGGACTGTATCTGCCACTCGCGGTGCCAGCCTGGACTGCCCCACATGACGCACTTCACCAATACAACCTTCACAAAGACAGCCATCAACCCACTTCACTATAATCCATTCATTACATGTGGGTCTTTTCAACTCCTCACAATAAGAATGCTGATTTTCACTCATTTGGTCTTTTCTTTAATATGATAAATATAAAATGTCGCATAGTACAGTATTTAAAAATGTGAGGTAATGATAGGCCTAAAGTATATATGGTTTTAAATCAAATTCAGCTAAACACTATCTCAAAAAACTGGGTTGACAACTGTAGTTTTTTAGTTATTGTTTACATTCAGAAAAGTCATTCGGATGAGTGTGGTGAAAGGGAATATAAAACTGAAAGTGAAATGACATGCTAAAATATGTAAGGTTCTGGAGAATGTGCATTTCAAATAGGCTTACTAGTCGTAGCTTCTGAGTACTACCTTTGTGGCCAATAAAAACCTTTAGCATGGCAATTGTGATGAGATACAATAACATTACACTGCCTTATTTGCTCAATGCCCAAGTAATTACAAACTTTGTGCCCCATGCTTAATTGATTTCCTCTTCAGACAAAATAAAAAAATGTCACCTTCACTTTCAAAGCAGCTTGTACGATGTCTTCGGAGTAAATTGAACACTTCAGTTTGGGATCTTTCCAACTTTGAGTCCCTTGGCTTGAATCACTTGCCTTTACAATGATATATTGACAAACTAGAATTAACAATCACCTGCGTGCGTCAAACTGAATCAGCCGCTCTATGGGCCATGAGCTGAGGTGGCACTGAATAATACATCACACATGCTCTGTCCAATGGCTGTAGCCAAGATGGATACGGAGAGTACAGTGGAAGATAAGGGGAATCCTCACAACTCATTTTTATGAACACAGAATATAGTTTTTCTCAATGTGTCTCCATTAAAGATAGCTTTAGTTACAAACTGCACAGTATTTTTGCATATCTCAGCACATTGCAAACCTTGGACTGTATATAGAGGAAACGTGTGCTGTGGGAAAATATGGTTCTGCAGTGTTTCAATTCTCTCTTTTGCTGAATGATGGTCTGTCCAAGGAGCTGAGTACCACACAACACGATTGGCCACATGCAACATCTAAGCCAGCATAATCAACGTAATTGTATCTACAGCCCAATCAGTCCAGATCAATTAAGTGACAGATATCATCTTGCAGTAACTCTATAATACGTGTCTGAAAATGCATAAAGCATACATACATTATAAACAGGAGGAAGAACAAGCTGTGATGTGGGCTGACAGTCCAGCCTTTTTTACTACATTATGCATCACCTCCAAAGCAGCAATTCACACCTGGGGACTTTTCATTTAACACTGAATCTCAGTGATTCAGGTAAAAAAACAGGCAAAACATACCGAGATGGAACATGTATGTATTTGAACAATACAACATAAAATATTCATAATACTTTTACAGTCAAAACAAGGCTCAAATGGAGTAGGCAGAAACAGGAATGTTATAGGTGTCCACCCCATTTTCACATTTGACAAATTGACAACTGAAATATGAGTATGGTTGAGTAAGGGTGAGTATGGTTGAGTAAGGTTGAATATGGTTGAGTATGGTTGAGTAAGGTTGGTTGAGTATGGTTAAGTAAGATTGAGTATGGTTGAGTAAGTTTGAGTAATATTGAGTATGGTTGAATATGGTTGAGTATGGTTGAGTATGGTTGAGTAAGATTGAGTATGGTTGAGTATGGTTGAGTAAGATTGAGTATGGTTGAGTATGGTTGAGTATGGTTGAGTAAGATTGAGTATGGTTGAGTATGGTTGAGTAAGGTTGAATAAGGTTGCACATGAGGTTAGCGTGTGCTTTGCGCCTCTCTCAGGTGCAAACTGATTTCAAACGTTTTCACCGCCACACCACTAGCTCGGGGGATAAACATACAGTATCTCTATGAGATTGATGTGGTAGCCGCAGTACTGTGGCTGAAAATAGATTTCAATCCTATCTGGAACGGCACAGAGCGGCATGCCACGGCACAGGTGAGCCTGAGAGTCCGTGGTGTGAGTGGCTGGACTGATGACAACAGAGATACAATACAGAGCAGAGCTGTTCCACACCGCTCTCCTCTTGGTGTAAAGTGAGGGTTAGTATTGAACCTTTTATTTAAAAAAAAGAATGTCTTATTTTTATCAAGGTTGTGCTTATTTTTGGTTTACTTTTACATAGATACATTTTCCAAAGAGGTGCCTAGCGTTTTTTTTATTCTTTTTTTTTATGTGTTAGCATCTTAACAAAAAAATAAAATAAAATAGACACATTTTGTGAACTATAAGTTGTATGCTGTTATTTGACTTTTGACCATTGGACATTACAGGTACCTCATTACTCCATTTAGTGGTAAAAACGTGGCACAACATACAGATAAATCTATAGCTAGACAAATGCAATATTGGTGAGTCTAATTTTTTAAATCCTTTACATTCAAATCTTTAAAATAAATATATGAAATACATTATTTCATCACGTGACCTAAGTGAGAGTAAATCAATAACACCTTTTGAGTATACTGACTGACCCCTCTGACAGACAGACTGTGTATTCTCCTTAATCACAGTTCGCTTGGAGTCTGATAGATTTCAATTTGTGTAGTGGCTTGCATTATTCATGGTATTTCTTTGATATAAATGGGTTTTATCAGAAAAACAAATCTGTTAAATTGATTTGTGGTGGTTTATTCTTTCATGGTGATAAAAAAAATGCAGTTTATCTTATTAATTTTGTCTTTTAGAAACCAGAGTCACAGCCAGCTCTGAGAAACATGAGAGTATCAGTCTAGTATCCAGAATGTAATTCATCCATGGATGCCATTTAATACACGGCTCCATAATTTCTTTATATTACTTCAGTAAAACAATAACATGATGTATTAGCAACTGTTATTACTGCTATTCGTTTATATCATGGGAAGGTGCCATATTTCTGCAGAGCTGGGCTTAATAATTGTTGATTTGATTTAGAGCTATCCGTCACCATGGCAAATTAATAAATTAATCCATGCAAATCTTTGCACACAACTGCATGTTACAATGGGACACATTAAAATCTTTTCATCATGCACAGTGGCACTGGTACAGACTCTATAGACAGGCTCTGTCGATTCTGCGTTAGATCAAGATGTGAAGGGGAAAAAGGGAAAGATCGAAGAGACTTTAAACCAGAGTTCAGTGTTGGGCCACAGAAAAGAAAGCTCCATTACAAAGACTGTTCAACTGGCAGAGGAGCCCTGGCATGTGTCTTGAAGCAACACTAAATATTCATAATTTGTGAAAATGGGTTGTTGTGTGACACTGACATGAATAATGTTTGACACAATTGATTCCACTATATATATATAATTATTTTTGTTTGTTAGGCCATTTTGAAACAATGCTGGTGAAGTAGCCAGAATTCAGTTATCTGTCAAATTGTAGAGTGCTTGTTGTTCTATGTATATACACATAGTAACTCAAAAAATAATTTCACATGAGCCATATTGGTATGGCAGTATAACACAACATCTAGTAAACGCTTGTGATATAATGTTCAGAGCCTTATCCATAATGACTAAAATACTCTATAATCTTTGTAATAATTGCTAGTATATATATAAAAAAACACATTATCTTGTCTATGACAAAACCTTTACTTGTGTATGTACTGAAAAACACAATAGTCAATGAAAGGGGAGCCTGTTGACATGCAGAGGGATGTTGTGAGGTTATGGTGCATTAAGCCTTTGTTATAAAGATGAATGACCATCCAAAATCTAATCGTGCAAAGACGGACACATTTACAGCGATTACGCACTGAATGCTGACCCTCAGACTTAGGGGACGTGTTAAGTCTGTTCTGCTGTAGGTGCATTTTAGTCCCACTGTTTTGTGTTTATCTCCTCGGAGCATACAGGGTCACTGCAAATCAATACAAAACTGTTTAAACGAATGACTTCCAACCTGAGAGGAACCTAGTCCGATAGAAGTGGCATTCAAACATTCAAAAACAAAATGGGTCATCATTGCATATCTCTTACATTCCCAGCTTAATGATGTGTTCACCCAATTTTTGTGTGTTGATTTATTTATTTACTGTCTAGTCTTGGCCTGTAAATCCAAACAGCATAATAGTAAAAAGTGAACCAATTCTAATATTTTTGTCTCCACAGTGGCAAAAATGATCATAAATTAAACTGATGCCAGCCAACGCAAAGCTTAACACACATGGGGCCAGGGTCAATTTGTATAGTGGCTTGTATTCATGATATGTCTTTGATATAAATGGGTTGTATCAGATAAACAAACCTGTGGTTTATTGTTCCATATTTACTAAGAGAGGTGCAATTTTGTAATAATAATAATAATAATAATTGCAATTATAGAATATTAGCGTGTACTAATTGTGGGAGTGGTGCCGCTGTTGGGTTTGTTAGGGAGCGTCATTATTTCTCCTGTGTTCATTTAGGAACAAGGGGAAAGTGTGCACTTTGTTTATAACATGACAAGGTCTTTCACAACGCTCTCTTATGTGGATGTATTGGAGACACATTGGAGAGCTTTCTGATAAAGATGCTGCAGTTTTGACATTGACCCACGCTGTATCACTGCATAATCTGTTTTCTATCAAATCGATGCATATGTTTTGAAGGACGATGGAACGAGTTTAAACAGGTTCAGATCATGTGTCGCGTGCGTCAAAGCACATGCTCAGATGCAACAACTGGATGGACAAACTTTCTGATGCTGTTGACTCCATGGAGCTGGGAGCCGTGCAACTCTTTCTTGTTCTTCACGTGAAGATTTAAAGATGTGGGACTGATGTAGAAGCCCATTGTAAAGAGAAAGGCAGCAGTTCATAGGAGCGTGGGAGAAGGAATAAGTCCTT
>JAVQKC010097228.1:0-11379 GCA_036025475.1 Philypnodon macrostomus | reverse complement strand
GTTGTGTTTTTAATTGTATTATGTTCTTTAACTGTCTTTTCTGTAAAGCACCTTGAATTGCCTTGTGTATGAATTGTGCTATACAAATAAACTTGCCTTGCCTTGCCTTGCCTATTAGTTTGTTAATTTAGCAGTTTTGTCTAATAAACAGCAGTCTGCACTTATAGTTTACCCGAGTGCATCTGCAGAGCACCTTAAGTTGCTCTTACCACTCTTTAGTTAAAGCGGACTTGTACAGGGTAGAACTGGCCCCAAACAACATTTTTACCTAATGTTTCCTTTTAAAGTACATTTTTTAAACAATAAGAGGGACTATAGTCACAATACACAAGCAGTTTCCGGTTGAGGTCTGGGTGTGCCTGCAGTGCAAGATAATAAACTAGGATTTAAGAAATAAAGAAATGAAGACATACTTTAGTTGTTAATAATCTGCTTGTTGTATTGTTGAAGTCATTTCTATGTACCGGTAGCTGTAGAAGTGAATCAATGTATGCTCATGTTTTTAATGATCTAATATTTCACTGTGCAGAATATTTGTGTTTAGTTAAATAATTAGAAATGAGTTTGGTTTAAATAAATGTAAGTTGTTTAATATAACCAGACTATAGATATAGCTGACATGACATAAAAAAAAATCCTTTTATAGAAAAAATCCACATGGGGTTTTTTTTAGACAATGTTCCTCACTGACAACTCTGAGCTGATTTAAAAATGGAGTGAGGTGTGAAAAACACCAGCTGTCCATCATAACCTGCTGTAATTGACAGATCAAGTCAGAAGGTGCCCACACAATCAGCAGCTGGTCTCTGCGACGCCATTCAAATTAGCTGAATATTAAAGAAAGCCTTTACTGAAACTACGTAAATTATACATAATGAAATGCAATTAACATTTTTACTGTGGTAATTAAATACATTAAAAGGGCTGGACAGTGAGGGAGGTGGGAGCACAGAGGGAGGGGGCCTCAGAGGTACCTTCCACAGTGTCGGCTGCACTGTTTACACTCTAATTAACGTTGGTGGACAGCTCCTCTGTCAAACCAAATGCCATTGCATGGAATATTAAGTGCTTTATAAAAAGCCAGTGGTGAAGGCATGTTACCGTTTGATTAAAAAGAAAAACAGGACATGGACGCTTGTGAAATGTAGAAGCAAATAAAAGTTATAGAGATTCACTTAAATATAATGACATGTTTCTATATATTTATTTATGGTTTCAATAAAATATGTTCAATTCAATTTAATTTAACTGATCTTTATTTGGGATACATTGTGATTAGAAGAGTCTGCCTTCTTTGATGGACTAAATTGCTCAGTATAGCAATCATCTTCCACTTCTTTATTCACAATTTTTTCATCCCTCTGCTCCGTCTACTGGGACCATAGGATAAATACATAGACCAGTGGTGCTCTAACCTTTATCAAAAATGACCACCTAGGACTAACCCACATCTAAACCAAGACTACATTAGGTCTTAATCAGGTGTATTCTAAAACATGTCCTAATTAGGGATAAACAAAAACAATTCTTCTGTTCTAAACCAGTTATAAACCGGGCCCACACCCAGGACTAAACCAGGTGTAATCCACAGCACTAAACCAAGCCTAAGCAGGACAAAACCTGGTACCACCAGAGAGAGCCTCCATACAAACAGTAATCATATCACAGTTTGAGAACCATTGACTTAAGACAATCCAACTGTGGGTCTCAGGAGGGGTACACCCTGGACAGTAATCAGTTAGTCCCAGAGCTGAAACTTGGAGACACACATTCACAACTTGCAACCTTAGGAAATAGACAGTTTGGCAAATACTATCTAAAATGAGGAAATCTGTACCACATTGTCTGCATAGTACAATATGGAAAAACACATTTTTGTCATAGGGTAAACTGAGAACGTTATTTATGTAATTTAATAACACTATATCATCCTGTCCACCCTTGGCTTCTTTTAATTTAGAATACAGATACTGGCACAGAAGGGCTTCTGAGTCTTTGTTATTAACAGCATTCATACAATCATTTTCTAAGACATAGAAGGGCCTGAAGACAAAGGTGCTGAGGGCAGGAGTGCAGTGCTCCACACAAGCTCCATTTTTATTTGTGTTTGAAATAAAATCGTGTGTGGGCTTGAGGTCCAGTGCCAGCAGCTTTTGGCTATCGCCTCTATCAGGTCAGCTACATCTTTCTGATTACATCTGCTAAAAGCTACCAGTTTATTTAGTGTCTACATCAGCAGAGCAGCGATGGCCCCAGATATAGATGCTACAGGAGGCTGACGCTTATCTTCAGATTCACAGTGGGACAAGAATATAACAAAGAAAAGCATTGTTTGCCAATAGTTTCAACTCTAGGTACTGGACAGTTATCATGGTATTATATTAAAACATTATGATATCCATACTCTGAAGTCACTTTTTATTTTATATATATATATATATATATATATATATATATATATATATATATATAAAATTTACATGAATTAAGACACAGGTGAATGTTTTTAAGTTTCAATAAGTTTCTCAAAATCATCTGTTTTGTTTGTTAGTCTAAACTTGTACCAGAATCTCAGACCTTTCCATCCTTAACATTAGCATGTGTTTCACAGTTCATGGTTTTAATCAAACATATTACATATTACATATTACATATTAAAGATAATAAAATGTAATGTGAATCCAAAAATCTGAAAATGATCACACTCTTTTGATCTTTTTCTACTTTTTGCCGTCATCTGATGATTCAATTACAGGTGGTGGCACCTTTAAAGCTGCCCACCGGCTCCACTGCGGCAATTGTTTCTAATGGAACCCCCACCGCGCTGCCACAATTATTCCATCAGCCGGTAACAAAAAGTGATTAAAATTGCCTTATTTTTGGACCTGCTTGGGGCAGTGGATAGGACTCATGGCAGGAACAAAATGAGAAAGGGCCTCTGCAACATACATTATGAAAAATCTCAATTTAATAAGGACACTAAGTGCCACCTGATGCCAGTATTAGTTAAACTTTTAGTGTCTCCAGATGGCATAGCATGTGGTACTGGAAATTCACACTACAAATATATTGTTAGATTCTGCAGATTTAATTTACTACAATTCACTAACATTACACAGAACATTTTCCATTACTTTATGAAATCAAATTATTTAACACTGTGAAATTGAATATTTTGGCCAAAAAATGTGCACATGTCTGTATTGAGCAAGTGTTTGTTTTGAAACACTACACAACTAGTCCCTTTTTTAAAAATCGTGTAGCGTAACTGAACTCTTGACCTCTTGAACAGACTTGTAGGGATACCTCTTTTTAAGTAAACATGGAGAACTTCTTAACACATTGATGTATAACATCTGCAGGACTAGGACATTCCAATGTGGTAGTATAAAGATATGGCCAGACCACTCACTCGGTGACTCCTATTCAAACCAAGACTTGAAGAAACTGATTAACAATGGATTAATTAGTACGACAAACCCCAATGTTAATGGACTTAACGAAATGTCAGTGTGTTTGAACCTTCATTCATCTCGGGTTACTTTTATGACTCTACAACCCCGGGCTCTTACTTTTCACAGACTTCTTTTCACAGACTTATGGCAGTTTGATAATATTTTCAACAAAAGAACTGCATGTGTACATAATATGATGTTTGTGTGTACAGTTTTGGGTTTGTAATGTGTTTAACTATGTGTACTCAGGTAACACTATGCCACAAATAAAGTTGAATTTTTGGGTCATAAATTTGGTTTCATCCTTTTAATTTATGCATGCCCACTTTTCTTCTCCTCAGTGCTTATCTCCCAACAAAGCCTAGAGAGTTGGGCAGTTTTTGCACACAGTTCGAGAAAGAGGTTTGGAGAAAGAAAAGAGTTGTTTAAGCGTGTGCACTTTGAAAGATGTGTTTTTGACTAAAAATATATATATATATATAAGATATATCGCAATTTTTGACCAGATGCATACGTTATTCCTCCTTTTAAAGTCACTGTGAAGAACTGCCTTTTCAAACAGCAACACATTTTTGGCCCCAGTTGTGGCTTTCATCTCAGCTAAGTCTGCCTGAGGTAAGGCACTAGACCACCGGCCGACCCTTCAGTTTGTTACAGGACCAGAACCACTCGCAGAACTCCCGTTGGGACCTTCAGGACCATTGTGGCTAGATGTACTTGTAAGAGCCCACCATCTCACACAGAAGTTGGCAAAATACACACAGGTTTAGTCAATTAAAGTCTATTTAGCTCTTAATTTGACACATGCTATCACCAGCATTTAGGATAACCTTTTCCTGACGAATGTAAATGTTCTTTAAACTACTGGCTAGATGCATGGCCATCATCTTAATCCCAAAAAGTTGACCGTCTGTTGATAGTTATTTCCAATAAAATTACATGAACCACATTTCTCTGTTAATCAGTATTTTTGCTTTACTTCACTGTGATGTACAAAGAACAACTACCAAAAATATAGACACACTGATTTACTACAGTATATTTTGGGTGCTCCATGTATTACGATCTTAAATATTAACATAACATCGAGCATTTTCCCTACAATCGATTACAACAGCGAATACTCTTTACAATCAAGTTTGCTCTAGAGTCCAAAAGGGCTTTTTAAAAAGATGTCTAAGCGGCTTTGATTGACATTAAGCTTTTTGTTTGTTTGTTTTGTGAGACATGAAATTGTAATAATATATTGACATATCAGCAAGTTGTTGGCAAAGAACAATATATTGATTGTGTTGAATTTGAAAGTGAAGACTACATAAAATAGAAGATTTTATTGTTGCAGCTTCAATGTATATTTTATTGTCTCCAAATAAATAAATATACTATATAGTATATTTATATAGTTTTTATGGACTGTGTTACATTTTTTACTGACCTTCTACTTCTTTGTGCTGTCTTTTTGCATTGTTAACGTCCAGATTGTCAGCTTTAGTGTGTTTTATATTGTTATCCAAGTGAGGTTACGTAATAGTGCTCCATAGAGATCAACAATTAAAGGTTTACAATCAAACTGATCTTAACCCGTCATATAATGAATTGTATAGCCTTGTGCCCCAAGAGTGTTTTTGGTTCACAAATGCTCGAGCAAAAAAGACTATTACAGATGTGATTTTAGTGCTGGTTATAGTGCACTTTCAATGGCAAATAGCTGCATACAAAAGAATACTCTAAAACAGCTCTAGGTGACGTTTGCACATATATATTGTAATTCAATTCAATTCGAGACACCACTCGTAATTCAACATCTTCCATTGTAGACCATAGTTCAACACCGGTGTTTTGTTGTGAAGGTTATTTGGCCAACACGTCAAAGGAAATCAGATGGTTCCCACATCTCTTTGCCCTCTAAAGGCCTCGCTGGTATCCCTCGCCCTCAGCACTTCACCTCACCTCCAACCTCAACGAGCCGGAAGCAGATTTGTTGATGGATGTTGAAGGCTGCACCGGTCCCACAGCAATTAACTCTTCTCCTCGAAAGATGCAGCCTGTCAGATTGATGGGATCTCTCCACCAGCACCGCTGTAGCCTGTCACTGCGCCCAGGAGGGGCCGCAGACAAATGCTTCATCTGTGTGTTTGTTTTACTCTTTAGCCTGGGGTCGAGAGCTCGTACAAACCAAGAACTATGAGGTACTGGAATCAGTGGTTGTGGAGCATGGAAGGTGGTCATGGTTGTAAAAAGGTAAAGAAGAGGCCTGAGTGAATTCTACGAAAGCATAAACGAATTAGATATCATTTAAATTGTATATAATTTGTCTATGTAGAGCATTCATTAACACGTGGTATATATCCTTGTCCATTAAATGAGGTGGCTAGGGTTATTGACGAGGAGTTTTGTGCATAATGTTTATAGGCTTGTGCCAGTACACACACACACACGCACCCACGCACACACACACACACACATACACACACACACGCACACACACACAGACACACACAGACAGACACACACACACGCACACACACACAGACACACACAGACACATACAGACACACAGACACACGCACACACACACAGACACACACGCATACACAGACACACACAGACACATACAGGCACACACACACACACACACACACAGACACACTCTCACACTCTCTTTGGGTTCATGAATTATAAAAAAAACTGAATATAGACAGTTTAATTATGTAATAAATGCAATAAAAATAACAAATGCAGAAAAGCTTTTAAACATAACAACATTTTTCTCATATACATTTCCCAACTTTCCGTTTTTACCTTGTCTCACCTTGGAGCTCACCGTTGTGACTAGTCCCCTTGCTCACCCTGAATGCAAGGCGGCACTGCACTGTCTGGGATGTCTGCAGGTCCTGCTTCCTTGTATTAGCAGGCCCAGAGGGTGGGTAAGCCACTTAACCTGTCATCTCAAATTGTGTGCACAACAGCAGATAGCAGAGTCGACTGTGCTTTCATGGAGCCGTGCACTCGGAGGCTGTGTAGGAGCAGCAGTACACCAGGGCCACAGGGAGGTCCAGATGTGTACAGGTCAGCAGTGTGTGTGAGATGTGTGGGTCAGAGATGACATTGATGGCCTGGTACCACAGGGACCACTGTTATTGTAGGGTTGGTTCTGAGCATACAGATGTGGAAAATGTCAGGAGAAATTATATGAAACAATGACATGTTAGTTTCCCAATAGTGCCCTCTCAAACTCAGTGCACATTGTTATGCACTTTTTATTAGAGAGCTTTTGTAGAAAAGAGGCACCCACTTCTGCTGTAGCCAACCGACTTTATGTTTTGTGTCTTGTGTGTTCAGACCTTCTGCCAACCTTGATGTAACGAGTGGTTGTTTGAGCTAGTATTATTTTTTTATTATCTCAATCCAGTCTCTGACCTTTGGCATCAATAAGGCATTTTCACCCACAGAACTGCTGTTCACTGGATATTTTATCCTTTTCCTTTGTGAACTTTGTAGATAGATGTATGTGAAAATTCCAGTATTTCTTTTCAATTTGTGAAACAACCAGAGTGGTCCACCTGGCACCAACAACCATGTTCAGAATCACTTAATTCACCTTTTTTCATTCTTCAGCATCCATTGGCCTGATGTCATTATCTATTTTAGCTCACAAGCAGCCGGCAAACTAGTGTACCTAATAAAGTGGCTTGTTGTAAATCTATGCCTAAAAAGGTATTTTGCCAGATTAGCTCTGTGTTTTTTAGATCCTTTCCTCCGACCAGCTCAGCACTTGACAGACTTCCTCTGCTCATCCTGCCTTCATTCTGCCAGACTTATCTCCATGGCAGAGAGAGTGAAAGGGGTCACTATCTGCCAGCCAATCAGATGGGTAAACACCCACACTCCTTCAACTGTTGTAAAAATCAATATCCAACAGGCTTTATATTAGACGTGCCCATCTCAGACCAAGACACAGATTAGTCGCATTAAGTAGATGTTCTTAGAATTTGGGCTTCTGACAGATCTTCCTACACATGTACTGAACCAAATGATAAAAGGGTCACTTTCTGAAGGAACAATGTGTCTTTTTGAATCATCATTTAAGGGAAATAAAATAATTTCCCATTTATTTGATCAGCAATTCTCTATCTTCATTTTTTTGGATTGTTATATCACACCTCTTCGATTTAATTATTGCTGTGCCACAGTTTGCCCGTACTGAACTTCAGATTGTTATCAAAACTGTTTTTATTACTCAGCATGACAAATGAGGAGCCTTTGTAAAACTCATTAAATAAAGATTTATATCAAAATATTTCCATAACATTACACTCATTATTAAACATTAGACATCTCATCAAATAAGATTGCTTAAAAAAGGAAAATGAAGACAAGGTTAGATACATTCAACCAGCAGCATAAAAAAATCAGCAGCAGCTCTGTGAGTAAAAATGCTTTGTGGAAGTTTGATTTGGGTTCTAGAAAGACAGCATTAGCTCAGATGAAAAAACAAACAAACAAAAAACATCATCTAACATCTGGCATCTCATTAAAATATGATTGCTAAACAGGACTATGAAGACAGGTCAGATGGATTCACCCAGGTCCATCATGTTCAGCAGCAGTTGGTTAACACTATATTACAGTCTACTGCTTCTCCTAATATTGACAGTGTGTCCAGGTGCTTCAGGTCATTTCCCCCTCTGTATCTGTGAGGCCTGAACTCGAAGCTCAGAGGTTGATAACACCTTTGTTGCTCCAGTGCACTTTGTAACACCATATAGACAAATTCACTGTGTGTACAATGAGGCTCAGTCTTGGCTTATGGCAATCTGCTTCTGAGTTTCCCTCCTCTATACTGCACTGGGCGGTCTGATGTACAATAAAGGGAGTGTGGAGCCTTTGAGAAATGTTGCTAAACTTCAGATATGCGCAGGCTTTGAACACGTCACAGGAGCCTCTCTCTGCAGCCCTGCTCTGCCCACTGTCTTCTGCCTATTTACACATGCTCCGGCTAAACTAAGCAAAATTCCATTGGTTTTAATGGGTCATTATTTCTGTGTTGTCAGATTTTGAAAACAGAGTACTTTCAGTGGTTTTATTGTGAACAGTTTTGGAAATACGTTTTGTGGTTCAATATTAACGGATACTGCATTAGAAAGTGTCTGCATACATGCGGTAATATTTTTAGTACAATTGGATAGCGTGTTTTGTTCAACATTAGGATTAAGTGCTGTAACTGTGCTGCAGAATATACATGTATAGCACATACTATATCTGTTGGTCTGACCCACATATCCACATAATATAGCTTTATAGTTTCTTAATGTTGTACTTCACGCTACTATTGTTTTTGTGAGATATTGTTCTCTGAGCATAGACTTGTGCCACAAACAAATAACAAAGTGAGTATATAACCAGTGTTCATATTGGTGAGTCTTTAAAAATGCACTTTTTTGATTTGCATTTTTGAAGACAGTGTTCCTCTCTTGTGCTTGAGTAAATTACCAAGATCTCCATAGCATTATTTTCATGTGGGGCTTAAATTTGATGTTGCTTGTCAACATAATTACATGTGTATCACAATGTAGGATCCAGCAGTGATTACAATTAGACACTCTCTTCTGATTGCTTCATGAGTGCCAGTATTTAAAACACAAGGTCAGCCACTGGAATCAGACGAGAAATACACAAACACTCATTAACTTCTCCTTTTATGTTGCACACCGTACTTAACAAAAGCCCACGCCGTACACCTTCCCATAATTACATTGTTATATTAGTGAAGGTATCATTTTGCCAAGATGGTAATTACTTGCACAGTTTTGTAACAGGGGCAAGTCCCCTCTCTTCTGCAGTGCCCATGAGCAAGAATGATGTGTTTACAGTGTTTAGAGGAATACCTGGTGCATGTCTATGTTTTTCAAAGGGCAGATCCGCCGCCTCCTGGGAGTGTCTCACAGCCTGAAAGAGCCATCACTGAAAAATGAAGAGACAGAGAAGTCAGGAGCACATATAAGGAAAATGGTAAAAGCCAAACGGAAGGAAGACGGTGGAGAAGAATGTGGCATTTATGTAAGGGCTGCACACCGATGCTGTACATGCTACAACGGTTTAGTACATAATGCTGTATATCTACTGGCCATTGTATTAGGTAGACATTGGATGGTTATGTGAACTAATTGCATTTCTATTATTTCAAACTAATCTCTGACCTTAGAGATCAACAAGGCATTTTTGCCCACAGAACAGCCACTCACTGGAGTAAATTTTCAAAAACGAGACACGAATGTGAAGTCCCACATTACTTTATTGTGAAGTTTGAAGGAATGTTTTTTTCTGAACTTATGTGAATGACTAAATCCATTGGTTTGAGCTGATGTTTTGGGCCTATAAGCTATTTGTGCTCATGAGTAGTAAAAATGGTACCTAATAAAGTGACCAGTGAGTGTAAATTAACCAAGAACCAAGTGCTTATTAGTATTCCATGCATTACGACCAAAGCAGGACACCCTGAAAAATGTAAAACATCGAAATGTCAAATTTGAATATTTATGCCTGCATCGTGCGGACAAGCCTTTTTTTATTGCCTCTGTAATTGTCCTCTCACGAGTCGAGAATTGAATTTTTCTACATTATCACACCAAAAAATGCTCTTACAAAGGTCACTGTGATAGGGCTGTATTTGTTGCACACTGTTCAGATGGAGATGAAGTATGGTCCTCTGATTTGACCATAATGTTGTTATCTGCAGCTCTCTCAAAGGTTGGACTGAAGCTGCTTTAAACCTGCACCTGTTTGTCTTAGTGGAACATGGGTTGTTGTCATATCATGGAACAAGACAGGAGGGACGCATTAAGTTTGGGTTCTGGAAATTTTGTGTCCCTGGGCAAGACATTTCACCCACTTTGGTTAAATGTATAAATGTGGTTGTCGGGTCATGGTGGTAACATGCTTTGAGTATCTATAGGCGAAATCTGAAATCTAGAGACAGATTTGCATATGTTAGAGCCTTTCTCTCTGTGAAAACAAAACATGGTGGCTCTAATTTACCAGTTTTAATAGATGCTAAACAGATCCAGCAGTTAGCAATGCCTGTTTTGTCATGCATTTTCCTTCTAAGAATAAAAACATTAAAAAGTATTACACCACCAGCATGCTTTACCATCACTGTCACCCTTAGGCGCTCCACATGAGACTCTACAACCCACAATAAGACAACATGTGCCGTCTGAGCCACGGAGAGAGACGCATCGCCTGTCAGCACCCAATTAGAGCTGGAGGGGGCAAATTAACACGAAAGCCAAGAAACTCCAATTACCACTGACACATTGATTTGGTGGCAGCCTCATGATTGTCTTAAAATTAGAATTCATCAACACGACTAAGGGTGCCAAGTCGAAGGTCTGGATACAAAAGTGCCATGGGAAAAGCTGCACGTTGATGATTAGTCCTATCTTCTCATATTTCTGCTTCATTTTGCTGCTATTCATTATCAGGCAGTGTGTTTTTTATGTCGCAAAGCGAAACAAAATGGCTTTTATAAGTTGTTCTGCTCATTTTAAGTTCACAATAAATTCAAATGCTGTACCCACCTACACGTCAAGTCCTGAATACCTTAAAGAGTATACCTTTATTATCCTAACTTGACTTGATTTTTTTTACTTACAATGTTTCCTTATCAACAACATTTACCTGATTGGTATTTTCATTTATTTACATACAATACAGACCAAAAGTTTTGACACACCTCATTCATTCAAAGAGTTTTCTTTATTTTCATGAAAAGGCAAGAAATCCCACTTATTAACCCTGACAGGGCACACCTGTGAAGTGAACACCATTTCAGGTGACTAACTCTTGAAGCTCATCAAGAGAATGCAGAGTGTGTGCAAAGCAGTAATCAGAGCAAAAGGTGGATACTTTGAAGAAACTAGCA
>JAVQKC010097201.1:0-20586 GCA_036025475.1 Philypnodon macrostomus | reverse complement strand
AGACGTACGGGGCGACGTATGGGGCAGACGTACGGGGCAGACGTACGTGGCAGACGTATGGGGTCGTTTTCGCCGATATACACTTTGCTGTCGGGACGACAGCACAGGCCTTGTTTATTAATAAACTTAGTGCTAACTTGACTTTTCTGCCTCTCAGAGCCAGTGTGGGCAGCAGCTGAGAATGGCCCGAGTCCTCCTCAACAGTCCAGAAATCATTACTATCGGCCTGGTTTGGGACTCAGACCACTCAGACTTAGCAGAAGATGTTATCCACACCCTGGGAACATGTTTACGTCTGGGAGATGTAAGGAGAAACTGCCATATGACATTAAAAGCTTGAAGAATTATTTGTCTCATCTATACAGGGGTGTGTGATATGGTGATAGAAGATTGTATCACAATGTAAAGTTATCACTAATCTGGGAAGATCGTTAAATCGTGCTACAGTGCATTAATTTATGCTCTGCTCCTTACTGTATTTTTTTCTATAACAATTCCAGGGTTTATATTAATATGGGTGTATACATTGGAATTAATATACAGTATATTGAATTTGGAGTTCAAAATGATGAAGATGAAGATATTGATAGCAGCAGTCTTCAGTGTGAGACAAAAAACGTACATACATCGTGAAAAAATCTTATCGTAATAAAAGCATGATGTTATATTTTTACACTATTGCCTACTCTGCACCAGTGTATTGTTATGAGTATCTAACTGTGTTTTCTCTTCAGTTGTTTTACAGGGTGACGGAGGAGAAGGCTCGGCAGGCGGAGCTCTACCTGGTGGGAATGGTGTGTTATTATGGAAAACATTACTCCACATTCTTCTTCCAGACCAAGATACGACGATGGATGTACTTTGATGATGCAAATGTCAAGGAGGTATTATATGCACCATTACAATCAGTGCTTTTAACCAAATGTATTTTAGAAGAAAAGAAAATGGCGGCGCAAATATAACAACAGTTTTACCTTGTTTTATGAGGGTAGTTAAGGCTGGTGTCTTAGAACAACATACAGTCCTTGAGATTTTCTGATCAGAACTTTCTCATGGCGTCAGTAATGATCTGACTCCACACACATTTATAATCTTGTATTCATACTGTAGTTAAGTAATAAAATAAACTGCAGTATTCCTAAAAAACATGTTATCTGAAGAAACAGACAGGGGTTTTATACATATTTTTTAATAATAAAAAAATAAACAAGAAATATGTGATCATTGCAATTAATATTTCACCCCTGTAATAATAAAAAGCTCTTATCTGCCCTCCCAGATATGTTAAAATGAATTAAATTGCAACAATGATATGTGGAGCAGATAAATCCAAAGAGCATATTGTTTTAAGATACACCCTAAAAAATACTGTTAATCAATAGTAATTATACACCAGTAAAATTTCTTTCTTTTTCCCACCACATCATTTTCCAAAATCACCAAACTGAGAAGGGTATAGAGCAGGGGTTGGCAAACTGCGGCCCTGGGGCCACATGCGGCCCTTGGGGCTTTTGAATCCGGCCCGCCAAGCATTTTCTCATATTTTTAAATGATAAAATATTGCCAATTTCTCACTCACGTTGTTCTAACCTGCAGTAACCAGTTAACTCCACATGGACATATGTTTTCACTGAGGTCCGATCGAAGGCTGTGTGTCTCATTTGTCAAGAAATGGTTGCAGTTTACAAAGAATACAGTATCAGCCGGCCCACATGGAACATTTTAAAACCCCATGTGGTCTTTGAGTCAAAAAGTTTGCCCACCCCTGGTATAGAGGAAATTATCTCATGTTGCTGCCCTTCCTCTGCACTTCTCCCTTAGTCTGCTGGATTTTTCCCTGTCAGTACTGTCATCTCAAAACCAAGCTCAAATGAGATATCTATGGCTGTGGGTCGGGGCCGCTTGTAAAAACAAGGATATCCCTCTATTGTTTATCAGTCCAGCTGGAACTGTGGGTGTGGCCTGAACCCCTGCTTTTGCTCACACTGCACACTCATTCTGTCTCTTTCTCTTTGACACACTTTTTTTTGAACAATGCGCATACGGGACGGCTGCTGGACAGGTTAGTGTTGCGGATTTTTGGAGCTCTCCTGTTGATATGAGCTGGGAGTGGATTCCTGGGGAAATGGAGGAAGGGTTGGAATAACAACTTTTGGCGGGACAGAGGTAGATTTTGAGTTGTTTAAAGCTGAGATTAGACGATGAAATGAGTTGTTTTATTGTTATAGGTTTTATTTTTGACTACATTGGTGCTTAAGGCGTCATTTCTGTTAGATAAGGTCCTTATTCATCCAGGTCAAGTTTAACAGGAAAGCATTTGGACAAACTTTTTCTTCATTTTGTCTCTCATCCAAGAGACCAGTTAGCTCGCAATAGACACAAATCAGATTTTTTTATACTGAATACATCAAATACATGCATTGTATTAGGTCTGCACAATATGAGAAAACAATTTAATATACCATAACCAAATTAAATATTGCCATTTTGATATTTTTGCATTTACTCAACTTGAAATTATTCCTTTTATTTACTAACTAAACAAGGACTAAAACAAGGCCAACTGTACTGTAGGATTAAATTAAGGAAATCATGACTCAATTTTGAGTCATTATTGTGATATTTTTATATTTTTGTGATTCTGATATTGCGTTGATATAGCAATAGCGGTAAATCTTTTTCACTTCTGAATATTTAGAGTTATTCTTAATGTTTGTCTAAAATTCTATTCTCTATGCTCTCCACCAGATCGGTCCGAAGTGGAAGGACGTTGTTTCTCGCTGCATTAAAGGCCACTATCAGCCTCTGCTCCTGCTGTACGCCGACCCTCGTGGGACCCCCGTGTCAGCCCAGGACGTCCCATCTCGCCACGACCTCCACCTCCTCAACAAGGCCTGCTACGACAGTGAAGACTCGGGTAACTACAACACAACTAGGAGTCGTAGTAGTAGCACAACAGCAGACGTTCAGGTAACTAAAACAGAATTAGTGCTTGTTTTAGTCATAGTGATAGTACTATGACTGACAAGCCTGGCTTAACTGAGCACAGCTAGATGTAGTCGTGGCTGATGTTGTGGTGTCATGTGCCAGCATGCAACAAAAAAATGTATGTTTCTATTTCACACATACATCATTGTAGGAAGACAACACTAGCACAAAAATGAGAATTTTTAGAGTTTTTCGACCCATGAGGCATACAATTTGCATACAACTGAAAGCTGATGTTACGTTCATGTGTGTATCGGAAAGCACATGTTAGAAGTGTGTTTTTCATCATTGTTCCATTCATGTGGTTTTAACATAGGGTAAAGTTTTACAATGATTTTCAAAAATGAATTGATGATTGCAAAGCCATCTTTAGATTTTTGTATTTATCATCATCAAATATCTTTTCATTTTAGCAACTTAGGCAGAATGGTATTGAACCAGACCACATGAATGCAGCTTTGGTCTGAGCGGAGGGCTTTTCTCCTGAGCATGTATACCCAAACGTACAAATCTGGTCTTCATCAAGCTATGGGAAAAGTCAGAGATTTTGTATTTAGACTTATGCTTTGCACATGTCAAATAGTGAATTAGTGAAATTGTATAAATGTGCACACTGACATCTTTTTGTCGCTGACCCCACCTGACTGATCAGGGCGTGAACCTTCAATCTCCAGTGACACTCGCACCGATTCATCCACCGAGAGCTACACTTATCGACAGCCCTCTCACTCGCACCATGAGTCCTTGGCCAGTCACTACTCCTCTGACTCCCAGGGCACCATCATCTGCACTGAGCGCCCAGACGGAGCCCTGCACACCTCCTTTGGCAGTTTGGATACCATAGGTATGTGCTCAGTGTCAGAAAAGCTGTAGTTAAAGATAGCAGCAACCACATTGTTCCATTCCATACCATTTCTTGTCTGGCATTGTGTTGCATGCTGGTGTAAACATGTGTTGCATTACTTCTTGTTGCTAAGGCCACGTGACGGACGGTGAGCAGCAGAATTCTCTGAGGAAGGGAGGCGGGGCCGGGGAAAAGAGGCGGAGCTGTAGCCGCCCTTGGCGATCTAAATCTGGCAACGAAGCTTCTTTGGCCGGTTACCACAGTGAGGGTAGGCAGCGCTCTGATCACTCAGGGGGCCAGGATTTAGCCATAACTTGAATAAATGCAGAATTTCTGCAATAGTAATTTAATTGATAGAATATAGTATATAAATAAAATTTAATGTGTTAACATAGGTTCAGAGCAAGGCTATGCCTCAATTCCCTAAATTCCACACCTCATCTTCATATCAACAAAAGTTAAGGTCACCAAAGACAGATCCCCTATGTTCAGTCTTCTCCAACAATACAACCAACAATATCACAACTCAAGTTCATCTAAGTATTTTATCAGTACAATGTTGAGGCATGGTCCTTCAAATGAAAGACCAACAAAAGCAAAGTATACAGTTTTGTGTGTGTGTGTGTGTGTGTGTGTGTGAGCTTGCTTTTAACACATCATAACCATATGTCTGGTCCATATGAAGGTCTGTGCAGTACAATGTCAGTGAAATAAATAAAACAGGACATTATAAATATCATGAGAAACATTTTTCTTTTTGTTTTAATGCACTTTTTACACCTCCAGGAGAGACTCTGAAGGAGCAGCAGGTCCCTCGTCACCGACCCAAACCCTCTTCCTCGTTCTCAACTTCCACCAGTCGCCTCCGAGATTTTAAAGAAACCATGAGCAACATTATCCACAGCCGATCCCTCTCCTCATCCTCCTCTTCCTCTTTACCGGCTGCTGTCCTTTCCACTGAAATTAACTCCTCTGTCTACAACCACCACCCCACTGGAAAAACTCTCCCATCTTCCAGTAAAGGCCAGGACTGGGAGGCAGACAGTACCAGCAGTGAGTCTAAGTCCAGCTCGTCAGGAGGCACAGGGCGGTACCGGCCGGCATGGAAGCCTCGTAGAGAGGCTCTGAACATAGACAGTATCTTCACACGGCGACGGCAGGCGGGATACAGCCCTCTGGGAGCATCTGTGACTGATGACAGTGGAGCTGCTAACTCTGAGGAACAAAAGGAGGAGATGTCTGTTAGACCTGGCTCTTCTCGAACTCTCCCAAACTCCAGCAGCCACCGAGAGGGAGGAAGTGCAGAGCTGCCCCCTCCTCCACCTCCTCCCAGGCTTATCCAAAGGATGGAGAGTGGATATGAGAGCAGTGAGAGGAACAGTAACAGTCCGGTCAGCCTGGACCTCAACCCGGGAGACAAGTAACTATCTGTTTACAGTCCATATGACTCTACATATTAATGTCCACAAAAAACACATTAATCAATCTGCTAAATTATTTTGTCAAATAATGACACTGACTATGTTTTTTTCAGAGAAAGTATCACAAAGAAGCCTTCCTCTTCCTCTTCTGCTGGACCTTCATGGAAGAATGTCAGATCAAAGAGCAGCGGGGCTCTGCTGCAGGATGCTGGCTCCTCTGGTAGGACATCTCTGGCTACATTAGTATTATGGCATGGTAATTACTATTGAGTACTTTAATCTCTTTGAATTTATTCTTTAGTGACCCCTGCAGGCCGTAGTGAGCTGGATGACCTGCAAGAGGAGGTATTGAGAAGAGCCAGAGAGGAAGAGCAGCAGCTGCGACAGGAGAAGGAGAGAGAGGCAGCACTGGGCTTTAATCCCAGACCCAGCAAGTACCTGGACCTGGACCAACTGCAGATACAGGGTACACACACTTTCACTTTGAATGTGGCATCACTGAGTACTGTCATGCATCAGTGAGTTTGAACAACAGGAATGTTCCTCATTTAAAGGATGAAAGCCCAACACAAACAAAAGAAAGGATGACCCTGCAGTAATGTCTGTTGGTTGTGATCGTCACAAACACTGATTCACACTGACGCATGTTTGAGATTAATTTCAGAATTTGGCCTAGTAACAAAAACAACAAAAAAGTCTGAAAGCCTCGTACACAGTTACAGTTTCTCCAACTTAAGTTTCTCCTATTTCCACAGGTAAAGGTGATCGTTTTGAGAGATGTGTGTCTGAGGCAGAACTTCTACTTGACCAGTCGGTCTGTCTGGAGCAGGCAGGAGAGGTCGCAGCAGCACTAACTGCAGTCAACGAGGCAGTGTGTAAGTCTCCATCTGACATTCATTTACATTTACACTGTAACATCTTAGCCCATGATAACTGGCAGATTAGTTATCCTTTCTATCGCATGTGCATTAGGCAGATCTATTCCTACTGAACATGACCCTATCCTAACAAAACATTTAGATTACAATAAAATCAGGTTTCAAAATAAAATTACAAAATAATCCCAAAATCCTTTTTTTTTAATCTCTGATGGATTTTTCCCCATCAGATGATTTTGGACTAACTGGGTTTACTAGCGGCAGAATTATCAGTTGTTTAATTTTGTTCTTTTGGTTTTAAACATACATGATTTTGTTTTAACCATTTCATGGAGAACTGAATGAGAATCACTCACAAACACATTTTTACACATGTTCATTTAATTTAACTTTGTTTTTAAATAATTTTGCATGATCTCATCATGACAATTTATTTTCCTCATTTTGTTTTTCCTTTGTTTGGTTGTTTTTTATTCTTTATTCTGTATGTGGCCTGGCTGTAGCCAAACTGCAGTCAGCAGCGACTGAGTCTGGAGCCAGTATTCACAGCCGGCTCCAGCGCTGCATAAGGAGAGCCCGCGGCCTGCAGCAACGCATGCAACTGCAGCAGCGCCACTTAGAGGCAGGCTGCAACAGCCCAGAGCAACAACCAGAGGAGCAGAAGCTCCATGAGGAGCCCAGGTACCACTGTAGTCTGAGTAGACCATCCAGAGATAATCAGATCTCAATCTGCAGTACTTAGTCCTGACTGTATGTCAAACTTCAAGAACTGCAGTAATGCCCATGTGACTTTTAAGAATTAACACAGTAAATTGTAGTTTTGAGGTTTAATTACTAAACTACTAAATTGTTTTGTTTGCTTGATGAGTCATTTGAGCCTCAGTCATGATGCTGAGAGCCCAGTTCTGAGGATGATGTAGGTTGATGAGAGAGGCGTTGACTCATTTTAGGTGTGAACAATGTGGAGAAACTGTCAGCACTCTCCAGGAAATGAACTCAGAAGCATTTGATCAAACCATTGAACAGCAGATTCTAATAATAATGATAATGATAAAAATAATAATAACACGCCTGTCTCATCTCTCTTCTGTCTTTTTTCTTATTCAACAGTGAAAAGCCTGTCCCGCTCCAAATACTTCTGACGAATAGACAGGGTGATCAACCAATCATCAGCCAGAAACAGCCGGACTCACCTCACTCTCCTCATCTCGTTAAGCCCCTCCCTCCTAAATCTGAAGCTGTTTCCATCCCTGGACCCCACGCAGACTTACAGAAGGAAGACAGAACTACTGCCTCCTATTCTCGCTTTGGGAAGCCCATTTCAAACTGCCGCTCACTCCCTGCTCTGTGTGTGGATAAATATGAGCAGAACGACCATGAGGATGTGGGGGTGAATGAAGTTCCCATGTGGGCCAGGGCATCGCCTTCTCCTCAATCCTATGTGAGAACGCCATCCCCAATCAGTAAAAACAACACGCAACAGCACAAAGAAGAGGATCCACATTACATTAGACTTCCCCAAAACACTACCTCAACATCAGCCCCGCCCACCAATCCAACAAGGAACTGGTCATGCTTACAGCTCAACATGTCTGAAGACTTACCCTCAAGTAACCTCCCCACCTCTGCTCCCCTGCCCTCCCGCCAGGACTACAGAGCAACCGTCTTACCCGTGGAGCGCTGGGCTGAAAATGTCAACAGATATTATGGCTCCATTAATTCACCAGAGAATGAAGCAGGAACATCGAAGGATGCAGAGGAGCTGTCAGAGCTGGACTGTCTGTACCAGGCCAGTCTGCAGGCTCCCAGTTTGGACAGGCCAAGCTGTGGAGTTGGGCTCCAGTCAAATAATAACAGGCCAGGTATTTACAAAACATTATATATATTAGGGCTGCACACCATATCGTTCAATATCAGCAAACGCAACATCTGTATTGTAAATGTATTTCTGCTTAATTTAACTTAATTTGCAAAAATATTGACATCACAATATTCAACATGGTTATCAAATATAATTTATTTCCTAATACTGTGCAGCACTAATGTTTTCATTTTTAGGTTTTATATCGTATGCATGTGTGATTGCAGGTGTAAGACGGATGCCATCAGGATCTGGTCGGTCCAAAACCCCAACGGCAGAGATAGAAAGATATGCTTACAGAGCCCCAGTGGCACCTCTACATAAGGTAGAATCATTATTGGTTTCCTTTTCTCCAGGTTTACATAGAGAGAGAATCTATATGAATAAACCTTAGTAAAGTTAGTAAACGGTGAAGTGACTCAAAACACTGATCCCTGCTGATATAACGCCTTCAAATGTCCTCCCATTCAGAGAAAATATATGTTTAACATGCACTTTACATGCTCAAGGCAGGATAAATGTAACAATGCTATCCTTTCTCACAGGTGCCAGGTGATGATGAAAGCTACAGTGCAGAGAACTTGAGACGCATCGCCCGCAGTCTTAGTGGGACTGCTATTGATTCACGGCCACAGAACATGGGTCTTAGTGGGACTGCCATTGAGTCACGGCCACAGAACATGGGTCTTAGTGGGACTGCTATTGATTCACGGCCACAGAACATGGGTCTTAGTGGGACTGCCATTGAGTCAAGGCCACAGAACATGGGTCTTAGTGGGACTGCCATTGAGTCACGGCCACAGAACATGGGTCTTAGTGGGACTGCCATTGAGTCACGGCCACAGAACATGGGTCTTGGTGGGACTGCCATTGAGTCACGGCCACAGAACATGGGACTTAGTGGGACTGCCATTGAGTCACGGCCACAGAACATGGGCCTTAGTGGGACTGCCATTGAGTCACGGCCACAGAACATGGGCCCCTCACACATCGCTGTAAGTCACACAGGCTGTGTTTTTACATTTTTAATTTTGTTCTCATTAAGGTCAAAAAGTATAAATATAATAAATATAATTACCAGTATACCAACCACAATTGCCAATTTTGTCCTGCTGGTCTCCTCTAGCATTCTACTGCCATCTTGTGTTAGTTTAGTAATACTGCATTATTACCTTGTAAATTAATGTTTGCATACATAGATTACATTAAATTGATCTCTGGGCATCTGTACAGCAAAACATTAGTTCATATATCATTACTAATTTGAGTCATCAAATTCTTAAAATATGTAAATGTAAGCTTCAGTGGTCTATTCAGTTATACTAAATATTTCATTGCCATAAACAGCCTTTATTCTTTTGATTTGAAGTTTCGATCAGCGGTTGAACAGTGTATGTACACTGTAAAGACAGGCTTTCTCTCCTCTCTGTATCCGCCGATTTCCCGCCATCACATATTCAGCCCTCAGGATTCGCCTGAGGCAAGCACATTAAACATTGATAAGTGATTTAGTTCCTCCATTAGGCTTTTAACCCTGGCGCCGGCTGCCTGATCACAACTGACAGAAAGCTTCAGATATTGGCGCTTGAACCAGTGGGAAGAATTTCAGCCCGTGGATTCACTGTAGGCTCAGAGTGCAGGGGGTCGATATTTTTCATCTGTAAACCTGCTGAAACATTCATAAATGTTTGAGGGAAACAGAGTAGACTGAAAAATGCTGTCAGGGATCATGAGCTGGAATTCACCACAGAATCTAACATTCATGGCTCCACTTACAAGTGTTTTTTATCTTCCCTTAAACTGTAGTAAGACAGAAATCAATGTGGTAAGTCTAAAGGGTTTTTATATATAACTCTTCCATTGAGTCTACGAGCACAACTGCATAAAAGGATCTGACTGGTATTTCAGTCGATGTGGTTAATTCTGGACAGCTATCTTAGTCCCAGTAGGTCATGACTAGCACACAGAAATACCACTATATGCTGCTGTAAATCAAGTCAACTATTTCCATGACCATTCACTTTCCCAAGTCTTTAAAGCTGTAATCTGTCAATGGTAGTCAAGATATTATAAAAGTATAATAATAAAAATAGAACAGGGTCAGACAGTCAATAATTGTTAACCTCCAGACTACAGCTTTATGTCATTATCACCTTTTTGTTGAAGATCATTTGAGTATGTTCAGTCACAATCCCTTTCATTATATTATATTGTTTTTATTTATGTTTCTCTCATCTCACTTTTGTTATATTTTCTTGTCCTCCATCTTGTACCCTTCACTCTAAAGGACCCCCGTGCGTCCAGACCCCCTCTTAGGCAGGTCTTCTCTGCGTCCACTCTGCCCCGTCGCCCCAGCACCTCCTCTGTGCACCACGTCCCGTCTCCCCCCACCTCCTTCACCACTGATCACCCCCACCAACACCCACCCAGACATCACATCTACGGCCCCTCAGCTCCTGCACCTCCTCCACAACACCCCCCCGTGCAGTCATCACGGGCCCTCAGCTCAGGTCCTTCCTCCTGGGCACACTCAGGTAACCCGCCAGCCTTAACAGATTGATAGAGAAAGAGTGATTTAAGCGTGCACTAGGTTGAATTTTCAATAGGGCTGCAACAACTAATGGAAAGTAATGGATTATAATCTGTTAGCAAATTATAAACAACCTTCAGTTTTCATTTGATTAACTTGAATAACATTATATAAATTATATAAGTGGTATAAGTGATATATAACCATTGACAAAAACATAATGTGGTATAACTGACTCTTTATAGCTAATGAGGTTGATTTCAAGTTAATATAAAAAGCAAATATACAATAAGAATATCTAATGGTACTATTAAATAAGTGACTATTAATAAGGTATACAGGCCTTAGGGGGGTAAACTCTGGACAATGGCCTGTTAGTTGTATATTTGCTTGTATCTGATTTCAATATCCCTTGTCTTTCAGGAGGTGGACCTGCCTTCCAGCAGCAGTTTCTGGCTGTGCCTGACCGGTATCAGACAGTCCCAGGTGAAAGCCTTCACAGCGTCGCGCTGAATTACGGCACTCTGCCCCGGGCCCCCCGGAGACCTCCACCATCCCCCGCTCTGTCCCTCCCCAGGCCTCGAGCTGGCTCCAGCACTGCACCCCCACACATGGGTCCACAGTACGCCACCCTGTCCCACCCTCAGCGCTCGAATAACAGTCACTACAGACAACATTCATTCAGTGGTAGAATCAATGGAACTGGCCACCTTCAACAGCCTCACTACTCCCAACACTCCAGGGGCTTAGGAGAGGGTCCACAACAGCCCCGACGCTTGGACATCCCACCTGAGAACGACTGGCGCCATGAAGTCCGCCATGTCCCACCCCCGCGTCTTCACCAACCCCTCCAGAGGACAGACCCCCGAGTTCACAGGACGCCCCAGCTCTGCTCACTGTGTCGCCAGCTTCCTGCAGAGCCCACGCGTCCCTACTGCCCCTCCTGTGGGCAATACATGGCTCGATTTCACCCCAAAAGCTAATTACCACCTCCCTCATACACCTGCCAGACACCGCAGTGGGCCACATTTGTTTGATACTTAAAATGTGCCCCTCTGCAGCTCTGACGGGCGGTGGAACATTTAAAACATTTTGTTGCCTCCTGCTCTCTTTATGTACTCTGAAAAGTCACACCAGTACCCAAGACTGAACATTTTGTGGTACCTGTTGAAGCACATACAGTATATTTCATTTATAGCTGTGACACACTAAATATAGGTCAACAACACTTGCATCTGTGTGTATATAACATTCATATATATCTAATGAATATATAATCAATCATTGTTTCTTTATTTTCCACTTCTCTGGCCAATGTATCATATGTCAGAATGCTGAGTAGCAAAACAGTGCAGTGGTGTTACCAGATGTCTCTAGACATTCACCCTATGCCACAAAGGTATATTGAAACACAAAATTCTACATTGTGCAAATCAAAGAAAGTCTGAATGTAATGCAATAGTGTGCCTTAAATTTAGTTTTAAAAATATATCTGTTTCACCACAGCAACCGGTTGTATTATGTATACAGAGGGCTGATCATCATGACATGTTACTTTGGCCTTATGAGAAATTCAGATGTTCCTGATAATCTTTGTGACCGTATGGGTCAAGATCTGTTGATATTTTCACCTGATCGAACAGACGAACACTATTAATCTACTTATTTATTTTTCTAGCTTCGTCTGGTTGACTGTGCATAGGTTAAGCATCTAACCTGAGTGTATTGTCATATATATATATATATATATATATATATATATACCAACTATCTACCTAATTTTGTAAACGTAGTGTGACGTCGCCTTCTTTTTCTAGTTGATAACATTTGAACAGCTAATATTTAGCATGTTACTTAGCCTTGTACATATACTCTTAAGATTATATATATATGCAGATCCTTTTAGTGCATCCAGACCACTCTTCTTCAGACGTGTTGCACATAGATTTTCTTTTGGCTTGTTGATACTTGTTTAGCATCTCCCATTGTTAAGGGAAATACTGTTAAAACATTTCTGAACGCTAATACAAATTCAAGCCTTTGGGATGGACCTGATGCTCTACAGGACATTTTTAATCACAATAGATTTTGATTTACTATATTACTACCGGATGTTGAACTGACCTGTTCACGGCCTAACTAACAGACATAATTTTGAGACATTTTGCTTCATTGGAGTTTATTTTTTGTCATTTTTGGACATTCGTATGCTTATTTTTATATAGTCCTATAGATCTAACAGATGAGTAATTTTGTTTAAAGGTTTTTTAGATCATTTTAGTAGAAAATCATCACATGACTGCTCCAGCTGCTCACCTGCTGCTGTGTCTTTTGTCTTAACATTTGGCTAACATTTCAAAGTTTCAAGATGAAAATATTTTCTCATAAATTAAACCAAAGACAAAAGACTGACACGGGATTCGTTATTTAACAAGTCGAGTCAGTGTTGGCCCTTATTTAACAAGTCGAGTCAGTCTTCACGGCAGAGGAGCAGAGCTTTATTTCCTGCTGAACGGTCGACATGATTCATCTCTTGTGTGTTCTGTTTTCATGCTGTGCGAACTACGTAAAAGATTCTGTATTTTTTCAATAAAGTTGTAGCAATGACGCAATGAGCAGAAAAATCTTCTGAGTTTTATTTCAACCATTAGCTATTTCACGCCAGCTTTTCCTTTCAAAAGACCACTAGAGTTAAATAAATGTAAAATGACCTGTTCATTGACAAGCAATTTAATTAATAATGTAGGCTACACATCCCCATGATGAAAACCTCACTGGAAAACGGTGTGATTCACATCGTTATGGTTTACCCTTTGAGATATTATACATATTTACAAGAATATTCTGCTCAAAAAATGTATTTGAGTGTCACTATTTGCACTGAATTCTTCCATTGGCCAAGATAATACCGCTGGGTACTACTAGCCTACAAAATGCACATTTCACTGCGCGCCATGATTCCACAGTGCCTCAAAGAATGGCGTCTGCTTTAATAGGTCAGTAGTGTGTAGTCAAGAATTTAAGTTATTTTTTGTTATTATATCGTGTAATTATTTCACAGATTATAAAGTATGCTATATGAAGAATGCTAATCTATCCGTAACGCTTAGTTTGGCTAAGACGATGTAGCTAAATGTGTTTTGACTTTCTGTTTTAAACGAAAATAATTTAAAATATAAAACGAGAATAAACACATAATTATTCGGTTATAACAAGGAAATACAGTATAAATGTGTGTTTTTTTTTTGTTTTTTTTTCAGGAGAAGACCGTTTCATCCTCTGTGAGTACATTCAGAATCCACAAGAGGGCGCTGCAAACCTCCTGAACGAATGCACATTGTGGACCAGACTCCGCGTGCTCCAGTGTGGTAGCCCTCCAGCAATAAACAATAACTCTCAGCATGACGTGAACTGTACTTTCAGACATATATTAAAATGAATATAGGAAACCAGTGCTTTCACATTGTTCCACCTGCGATAATGGCCTCAACCGATAAACCATAGAGCACCAGTGGGAAGAAAAAAATGAAGTCTTTCAAATAATTCACAGCATATCAATTCCCAACTAAAGTGTTTAAAATTGGTCCGCTGTGTGGTGAGATTTGGCCTGCAGTTTTGGTTTAATACTTACAGCTTCTTCTGGGCCTTAAAGAGTTATGAGCCCCATAAAACTATGTGTGAGTCTGCCTGTTCTCCCTCACACACACACACTGTTAAGTTAATGTAGGATATATTAAATGTGATGACCAGTCCTGATGCTGATGTTATTTCCGTTTCATTAACCCGCAATAAATTAAAGACTGTGGATAACGTGAACAGTGGGGTCTTTTTCACCTCCTGGTTATTTCATCCAAGGTTTAACAATATACAATACAAAATATATCCTCAAATCTAGTAATAGTACTTAGCAGTGGGCGATATAGTGAAAATATAATATTGCGATTTTATCAAGCCAAGAGTTTAATTTGATCACAATTTTATTTTACTAGGCTATCTATTTTTTGTCCATACATAGACGACTATACCGCTATCAATGCTGTCATTAATCAATTCAACGTTCATCACAATACTATTGATTGTTACAGTAAAAATTACAGTGAAAAGCAGAGCATAAATGAATGAACTGTACGATTCTTGGCCTTCTCAGATTAGCAGATTGTCGCGGCGTCATATCACAATACAATCTTACAGCTAGTTTTATATTTATGTCTTCCGATTTGTGTATAAATATAAAAATATATATATATATCCACAAGTCCGGTAAAATGACATTGCATTTTATTTCCAGAAGGAATGTCTGCAGAAGTGTGGTTCAGATACCACCCACCACGAGAGGTCCGGGCCATTTGTCTTCCTGACCGCATATTTGAAGGACACTTAAGTGCTCCGTGAAACACTACTGTACTTGGCAGTGAAGGGAGAAGACACCTGCTTCAACACATAGTAAGTCTACCCACTATAGGCTCTACAGTAAAACCCTGATGTAACAGATTGCTTGTGCATTCAGGGAAAAACATTGGAGATCTCAGAAACCATGTGGAATATTGATATTTTGGTGATTTTTTTCATGTTTAATTAATCAGAAATAGGCTAGTTTCTTTATTTTCTAGTGCTTCAAAATGAAAAGCTAAGGCCATACAAGGACATAAACACAGCCAAAGAAGGACTAACTTGAGGAGGCCTGAAACATTAATCGTGATTAATTGATGATTGAAATATTCATCAACTGTCTTAGTTATTGTTATATATTAATATTGCTGCGCGAACAACCCACACAGAGCAGTAATTGGGCCAAAACTGTTCAAAAATATATATTCATTTTGCATTTAAGATGAAAAACCTTCACAGTCTGTAAATATGATCTGTTGAAGTCACATGAGGCACAGTTTTAGCTTCATCTGGTTCCTGTTTACATCTGATTATTATTCAGATAATCTAAAAAATAATTGATTAATGGATTAGCAAAATGATCGTTAGCAGCTCTAAACTTTCATTCAAGGCTCTAATAGAAAAATATTTTAAATCTATTTCACACTAAAGAAAGACCATTGCTATATTATTTTTATTTGTGCAATGTCGATATATTGTGCAGCCCTCGAAGAAATCACCTAATTATCGAAATAATCATTGAACTGGAGCTTTGAGAGTAAATAGTTTAGTGAGAACCCCATTAGCATCAGCAGCGAGCTGGGGTCAGTTTACATCAGAAAACCAGTACAACATTATTACAAATGAAATATTGACACAACAAATATTTTAAGAGTATCCCACAGATTATAATAAAATCCATACATTAATTGACAGTGTAGTGATGCTTGATCTAATATACTATGATTCTCTCATACATCAGGCACATACTGTACATATATTATATTAATTATACATCTCTACATAAGAAATACACACAGTAATCTATTAAAGGCTTTATAGTGAACGGTTAGCATTAAGTCAAACCAATCTCCAGACATACACGTACTGTTTAATGATGATGAGAGAAATGAGTTTTAACAAAGAAATCCACAGTTGACCAGGATCATAAATAAAGCCCTGGGTCAGAAACCGGGCCTGAGGTCTTCACATGAAAGTCATCATCATCATCACACGCTCAAAATGAAAGCAATGATAACCACCAATATTAACATTCAAGATCATTACATTTACAAAAATATCTAAATTGATTATTACGTGTGTATAGGGTCGGAATAAAAGAAACTCCCATTCAGCCTAACACTGAACTCAGAGCTGCATCTTTAAGGTACGCTATAAACGTACAGTTAGCTAAATATGATATAACACATTTCAGTTTTATGGTGCGGAGCTGTTTTTAATTTATATTTTTTCATAAGTATAATTAGAGGCGGTTTGGTGTGTTCTTGTGGGGGTCGAGTGCAGCTCATTTCTTCAACACATCGTCAATTCTTCACAAACATTAGAAGCTCCAAAAACTGGTCCAAACGCAGTGACTGAAAAACAGGGATAATACAGAATACTATGCAATGTCAGACAACAAATAATAAAGTAATGATGATATTGGATAATTGATAAATGGAAAACACACAAGATAATCAAACATCTTTCAAATAAAATATACAAAAAAATACAAAAAAAGTCACACATAATAATTAACCTTAGCCATGTCCAGCAGTTTGAGTTTTTATGTTAAAAAGACCAGGCTCAACATCGGTATCTGATAATTACATTTTTGATTAATATCGGTATCGGCCTGTATAGCTGATGTTAACCGTTTTTTCTAAAAGGATAACGTCAGAGAAAGAAAATCCAATTCAAAAAGTCTAAATGTATGGTGACAATGAAGTAAAAGTCATATTTATGGATTAATAAATACATTTAAGGCAGTTTTTGGATGATTTACGCACTAAAACATGTTGACAGAATATCGGACAAATTGGTAATTAAAATATCGGTATCGACCAAGACATTGAAATCGGTGCGTCCCTGTGTTTTTATTTCAGCAAAACGATGTAAATGTCATAGTTTTGCGTTTATATTTTGTTTGACTATAATTGCAGTGTCTATGTGAGAGTATAAGGTGCGCATAGAGGCGAAATAATACAATAATGTTTTTGTCTCCCATTGACTGAGCCACTGAGCGTGAAAATGAAGCTTTTTAATTACAAAAGACCATGCTGATAGTACATATTAGTGCCTGTATGAGCACGAGCATAGGGCAAAGGGATGTTTTATTTCTACGTGCTCAAATGCTATATCGTTAAATAGTGTAACCACAGAGTCGGTAAAACAACGAGTGGGTCAAAGCCAGTGTTTTTGTGGGAGCCCTGGATGCTTTTAGTGGGGGTATATCAGAACGAGCAGCTGGGGCCATGGCCAATTACGGCCTGCTCGCCATGGCGAGGCTCGGTCACATGAAGCGAGCCCTAATGCACAGCACATGCACCACCATCAGCACCTGCACGCACTCACGCACGAGGCAAATGGTGCCAAGAGATGCCATTCGCTCAAATGTTAGCGATAGAGCACACTGTGTATGGCACAAATGTCATGTAAGAATGTTTATAGACAGATGAAGATAGTCATTCTAGCGGATGATGAAGATGAGAAAGCCATTCTCAGCAGCGCATGGTGTCAGTGTTATCAGTAGATCATACAACAGCCAGAAGCATTCCTCGTAACTTACTGAAGCTTCATTGGCATGTGTGACAGTAATCTTAGTTCACATGTATCTCCATTCAACGACACTGTCCTCCAGCAGCTCGATGAAAGCATGAGTGAGGATTTACAGATGCCGTAGACAACGCCCGTCTTCAGGGAAACTCTGCACATTAGTGTCCAGTGTGCTTCGCGTCTCCTCGCGGCTACACGCTGATGTGTTTACGCGTGTCCGCGGGCCGCGTGAGTGCGCTCAAAAGAGTGGAGGAAAACCCCGGACACACAAGGCATTGTTTAGAAAAAGCTGTTATACAGAAATAAGCGTGTAATCTGGAGCTGCTGCTGTGGCGAGTGTGTGGCTTAGATTTGATCTAAAGCTACATGATATATGTCCTAGAACATTTTATTGAAACTATAGCCTGTATTAAAACGTTTTATATACAGAAATGGGAAAGTGTTATGAATAAAATCACAGCAGAATCATTACAGAATGAGAGCTGCGTGACGACTGACGGAGCGTAAATGCGCGTGACTTCAGAGGAACGACAACAACTTGATGGCCGCATATTTCTTTACATGGCTTCAGTAAAAACCCCCGCGCCTTTGACCATGAGCTATAACATAAAGAAACCCATTAGCCCAGTTTGTGCTTTTTCCTTTGAATGTAGCGGGTTTTCACACCGCTGTCTCGTGACCGAGGAAAAGCATAGGGACTCATTCTGTTCGTTGAGAACGCGCTAACAGCCTGTACGTCATTTATCTCGTTAGGCTTTCACTGTAAATGCTGGTCTTTATATGTTTTTGCTCCATGTCATAAATGCGTAACTCAAATATGACTTACTTTGATGTATGAGTGTGTGTGTGTGTGTGTATGTGTGTGTGTGTGTGTGTGTGTGTGTGTGTGTGTCGTTCATGGGACAGGCCAGGCGTGGAATTTTAAAACATGCAGCTCAGCCTGAAGGCTTTAGTGGACTGTACTCAGATCAGTTTGAAGACTGTGAGTTTTTCTTCTCACTCTCAGAGACGCGTGGGCCTTATGTGAAAGTGGTGATTTCGCTGTTCACTTTAGGCCCATTTCACACCATTCTACAGAGAATAACGTCATCACAAATTGCCAGGCAACATTTGTATTGATCAGATTTTAGTGCTTTTCACTTGAACATATTTTGGACTGATGTACCTGCCAAGCTGTTACAACTTTCCCTCAAAGTCCGACTTTGGCACCATGGCACCAGCAGCGACCTTGCTGGAGCGCAGCAGTATGTCAGCCAGGAGACTGTCGGAGTACAAGGGTTACTGGCCACACGGCTCTCCGGGCAAATGGAGCGTGTATCAGCCACACCACCCTAGCACCTCAGCGGCCCAGCAGTGCTTTAACTCCCCAAGAGAAGCACTGTATCACAGGGAGCAGCTGTACGCAGCCCCGGCATTCACTGCACAGGTATTTACCGGGGACACACACGGCTTCCCCGGGGGCTTCACAGCACCCAGGCCGGACTCACCGCTCTACCTCAGGGCTGCAGGCAAGAACAGGATCTTACCGTCTGCGTTTGACCAGTTTTTCGATTACGCTGTGGAGGAAGATGTCAAAATACAAACAGGTAGAAGTCAAACGGAGAAAGTGACTGCCCAGACTAGCGACTGGACGAGCTGTCAGAGCAGCGAGAGTGCGGAGGAGAAAGAGGCACCAGACGATCTAAACGAGGAAGAAACAGAAGAGAAAGACTCAGAGGCCCGCAGTGAGTATCTGCAATCCATCTGTAAAATAAACATAGGCCTGAGCCCTGCGAAACATACAGGTAGATGTGCTGCAGATAATACAACTGTTCAATGCGTTATTTAGCACATGAACTACTGTATATACACACGTGTGTAGTCTAATGTATAAAGAGAATTATTCACATAAATATAATATTATTATCATGTTAGATTTAACAGACAAGAGCTTAGCCAATTTAAAAATGAACAGACATTTTCTGAGAGAAAGCAATTGTTATAAATGTTATAAGTTATATAGTCAGGGCTTGACATTGACATTAGCCAACGTTCCAGATGCTGGTGTATGTGGTGCTGGTAGATTTGAACATTGGCTAATGACACTCACTCTATTAGCCACCTTTGTCAATTTACTCTTGACTTTGTGCTTAATGCATTTTGGCTCATAAATCCTGAGCTAGCTTTTTGCCACAGTGGTTCGTGAGCAGATAATATATTTATACATGAATGTAAGCTAAAAGGTCCCATTTAAAAATTCAACCAAAATAATCCTTTTCACAAACATGGTTTATATTCATAAGTTAATTATGTGTGATTTAGTATTCAATATTTATATTGTGTTTAACAATGAGAATCATTTTGTAGAAAGGTGCATTTAAGAAGGCCATTTTGACAGAGACCTTAACACTGAGTTTAAATTCACTGTGTTTAAGTGTATAATGGACATATATGTGTGTTTAAGTGTATAATGACAAATGTGTGTGTTTAAGTTTATAATGACGTATGTGTGTGTTTAAGTTTATAATGGACGTATATGCGTGTTTAAGTGTATAATGGACGTATATGTGTGTTTAAGTTTATAATGGACATATATGTGAGTTTAAGTGTATAATGACGTATATGTGTGTTTAAGTGTATAATGGACGTATATGTGTGTTTAAGTTTATAATGGACGTATATGTGTGTTTAAGTTTATAATGGACGTATATGTGTGTTTAAGTGTATAATGACGTATATGTGTGTTTAAGTGTATAAGGGACGTATATGTGTGTTTAAGTGTATAATGGACGTATATTTGTGTTTAAGTTTATAATGGACGTATATTTGTGTTTAAGTTTATAATGGACGTATATGTGTGTTTAAGTGTATAATGGACGTATATGCGTGTTTAAGTGTATAATGGACGTATATGTGTGTTTAAGTGTATAATGGACGTATAT
>JAVQKC010097193.1:0-20309 GCA_036025475.1 Philypnodon macrostomus | reverse complement strand
CCAGGACCTGTTTGCCTTGGGAGACCCTACCAGGGGCATGTAGCCCCCGACAACATAGCTCCTAGGATCATTCAGGCGCACAAACCCCTCCACCACGGTAAGGTGGCGGTTCAAAGAATTAATTCATATGAATTATATTCTTGCGCCATACATCTACATCAGACTAGACTTGACTTTAGTCCCTCCCCTGACCTCTACAGCAACATCAGATTAGACTTTGTGGGATATCACTTTGACCAACAGTAGTCGAGTTTACCTTTAGTCCCTTTCCTGACCTCTACAGCAACATCAGATTAGGCTTTGTGGGATATCACTTTGACCAATAGTAGTCGAGTTTACCTTTAGTCCCTCCCCTGACCTCTACAGCAACATCAGACTAGACTTTTTGGGTTACCACTTTGACCAATAGTAGTCGAGTCTGACTTTAGTCCCTCCCCTGACCTCTACAGCAACATCAGACTGGACTTTGTGGGATATCACTTTGACCAATAGTAGTCGAGTCTGACTTTAGTCCCTCCCCTGACCTCTACAGCAACATCAAATTAGACTTTGTGGGATATCACTTTGACCAACAGTAGTCGAGTTTACCTTTAGTCCCTCCCCTGACCTCTACAGCAACATCAGATTAGACTTTGTGGGAAATCACTTTGACCAATAGTAGACCAATTTTACTTAAATCCCTCCCCCTGGCCTCTACAGACTACGGACAACCTACGTTACATCATAGAACAGGGTCCATTTTACGCATTGTTATCGTTTTTGAGCTATTTCTTATTCTGGGAGACTTACATACAGCACCTTTAATGTTTATAGTATCTCCTGCATCACCTTTGCTTTTTTCCCGTTGACCTTTGGGTGAAATTCCAGAATGTTCCTAAAATGTAATATAACCTCTACATTACTACAACCGGGTTCTACTTAAATACCCCACTTTCATGATCACCAACATCACGACAAAATCTATTCACATTCACTAGCAGATCTAATTAAGTCAGACTTTATCCAGCAATGCTAAAAATGTCCCAATTAGTTTAGATCATTTCAATCATGAACTTGTTTAAGAGAGCTTACATCACAACCCAAAAAATACACAAAATTAAACTGGCTGGTAAAATTCTCAATCTCCAATTTTATAGACTAGCCACAGTGGCTATTAAACAGAAAATGTAACGTTAAGCCCTGGTTGTATATACATAAATTGCATCTGACACAAACTTCACATTTCCTGGTGATCTCTGTGGTCCAGCATTATCTGTTCTCCAGATGTTTAGGTCAAACTCTTGGATTATCGCTGGATTAGCTCCATAATGTCAGTTTTCTGTCCAATCAGTGAGCAGGTTTAGCTGTTTAGTACCTGTCCGCCTCCATACCCAGGTCACACGCACAAGAACTGCTTTCTCTAGAGTCGTGACCCCAAACAGGATTAGCCAATTATCTGTTTATTTCAGTGTTTTGTAAATGAATTAGCCGCGAACAAAAGTCTTACAGGTGCAAAAAGTTGGCCACACATGAAACTGAGGTGCCATGACCTTACAGGGATGCACATCGGTATTGGCTCAACATAATGAATACATTTTGAAGCAGTTATTTCTGTGTCAAAGTCGGCCAAACTGGCAATTGAAATATTCATGTTGGTCTATAATATTCATATCTGTCTAGTCTATATAAGTGTCGGCTCAGTTTGTGTGGGGGGCTATCTGGGGTCATTTTGGTTTAGTTTGGACAAGGGTTGGGGAGTTGCCTGGTTATTTATTTGCACATTTCAAAGCCTATGTTTGTCCATTCGGTTTTCACTTTGGTGTGAATATAAATGATCAAGTGTAACATAAATGCTACCAACGTGTACACTTCTATAATGTTAGGGCTGTGCTTTTCACTTAATCATTCATGCAATAGCCTGGGAAATGATTTATTCCATCAAGCAATCTACGACCGTGGTTCTCAAACTGTGGTATTGGTATTGGTAGGCTAGTTTAGTCCTGGTTTAGTCCTACTTTAGTTCTGGTTTAGTCATGGTACAGCCATATTTGGATCGGGTGCTTATAATTTGAGAACCACTGGTCAATGTGAGAAACATCAATAAAATAAATAAACCATCAATAATAACACCCTATTTTGTTGTATATTGTCCAACCCTTTTACCAGTTTTTTATTCAACAGCTTGACCAAAACATTTCCACAGCAGTTTAGTCGTCATCATCAGCGCACCCTTCACCGCACCACCCACCCCTCTCTATACATTATTTTATTTTGTCCCATTGTCCCACCATTCCTCCTGGATCTTGCGGAGCGAGCACAAAAGCACAACAAAGCCCCAGGAAGTGATTAGTGGCTTAACGAGGGAGCGGGGGGCCGCCCCTGGACTGTCCCGGGATGCCTGGGCTACCGTTTCGGGGGCTTAAGGGGTCAGTGTTAAGTTGTGGAGGTCAGTGAAGGGGTTAATTAGGCGCAAGGGCTTTTGTTTACCGTGTGCTTAAGTGGGACATCCCAGCTCCGGAGGCGTAGTCGGACGCCCCCCTCCCTACCTGCTAATTGTCAAGTCTCTGAAAAGGACATGTAGCTCTATTAACTTAATTGTGACCAGTGGGACACACACTTAGCTAAGACACTAGGTGAAAAGAGATTTTGGGGGAATGTTTTCGTGGAGGGATAGCCCTGTTTACATTGAACAAGTGTTGGACATGATGGTTGTTGTACAGGTGCGATGCTGTGGTGGCTATAGGGAGACAATAGGGCAATGTAAAGGGTTATATAGACAAGTGTTTACTGGATTCCAGGGTGTCTATAGAGCCAAGCAGAAAGGGAGTTTAAAAACAGGAAGTCACAAACAAAAGAAAAGGAAATTGCAATCTCACGCATTTTTACAGTGATCCCTGGATTCAGACAGTACACCTGATCCACACCAAAGACAAAAAAATATCAATTTCAAATCATCCCTGTATTACCAAATTGCATAAAAAGCCACTAGCATTCAGAGTCAGAGATTCACTACTATTATACCCCTACTGGGCAAAAGTAGGCAGCTGCTTAGGGCCCCAAGACAAATCCAGAACAAGTGGAATTCAAAATGTGCCAAATAAAGAGGCCCCCCTGCCCATGTTCGCCTTGAGCCCCCAAATCGCTAACTCCGCCACTGCTAGCATTCAGTTATGTCAGCCAGAATTGGAACTATCTTGCAATGATAAGGAAGTAATCAAGATTTGTACCATGAAAAAATAAAATAAAATCCTTGGCCTATAACAGCTTGTAAAGTATTATAATTGCAAATTCAGGTATATATATATTTTAACATTTATTTCAATTTTTATTGTACCCACAGAGATATTGAGTCCTCTCCATTTGACCCATCCCATGCAGTGCCCCCGGGGACCCAAAACATCTATTAGCATCTTCTAAAGCTCCTTTTTACAAAACACACACAAAAAAATGATCAAATAAATGTGTAGAATGTGCAGTGATTGATATTGCTGTTATGCTAACATGCTGACATCAATTTATGACATCTGATTTATTTTCCGGAGAATGAGAGATTACCAGCACCACCACACATTTCAATTCATGTAAAAATAACTGGCACACGCCTCGGACCCAACGCCACACGGGACATCTGTTTTTTTATTATTTGTCTAATTGGCATTGACCCCTTTTAAGCCCTGTGACCCCCTTTTTTCACATCTGTAGTGTTTAGGCTGCGTTTACGTCACACAATGGGACAAAAAATGACTTAAAAATTGTCTTTGTATTTGCATTTAATTTACTTTGAGAGGTGTTCTTCAAATCTCAGAAAGTTGCTTTGGCTTGGTGTTGATTGAATGGGTTGCTATCAGAGTAATGCTAGCAGACGGTGATGTGTGCTAATCCAAGGCAATCGAGCGGAGTGTGGCTTATGCTGCGGACTTATAGATATTAGAAAATGAAAAGTGATTATAGCCACGGTCGACCACTTAGAGAAACATACGATTCACCGTCTGTGTGAGCGAGATTTCTGACTGTAACCCCCCATGTAGGGCCCGTGTTAGAAGAATTGGTAACTACAAATTGCCCCCAGTGAATATGGTTGTCCATGTCTCTGTCAGCCCCCTGTGACTAACTTGTGTACCCCACCAAAAGCCCATAGTGCTGGGAAAGGCTTTAAACACCAGTGACCCTTAATGGGAAAGAAGTTAAATGAATGTAGCCTAATAACTATTGTTGCTTCATGATACATATATACATACACACACACACATACATACACACACATACATACACACATACACACACACATACATACACACACATACATACATACATACATACACACACACACACACACACATACATACATGCATACATACATACATACATGCATACATACATACACACATACATACATACACACACATGCAAACATACATACATACACACGCACACACATACATACATACACACACACACACATACATACATGCATACATACATACATACATAGGCTACAAAACTAGAGACCTGCCTTACGATTCTACTGGACAAATACATGAACAATTTTAAAACATAAAAAACACTTAACTTTAAGTAGCCTATTCATATTTCATATATATTGATGTTTCTTTATAGGCTTTATTATCTATTAATGATTTAGGCAGCAGCAAATACAGCAAAACATCCACTTAGGAGTACAATAATATTGGTTTTTCTGGAAAAATCACAGTCTCTGTGGTCTGAGAGTGATTGACAGCTGCTCCATGGCAACCCAGCCTCCAGACGCTCTGTCCAATCAGGAGTGAGCTCGCGGCAGGTGTAAAGCCCGCTCCTCGCGCCCGGGCTCTCAGTCTGAGTGTGACTTTAGCGTGGTGTAGTGTGACTTTGGTCCAGATGGAGGCTCTCTTCAGGTCCCCGCTGCTGGATGTCTTGTCAGCGCCGCGCCTCGAGCCCCTACGCGCGCCTCTCCCGGGACTGTGCTTCTCCGCGGCGCAAGTCGCGAGCGTCTGTGAAACTTTGGAGGAAACCGGAGACATCGAGCGGCTCGCGCGGTTCTTGTGGTCACTTCCTGTCAGTGCGGACTCTATTTTTGAGCACGAGTCGGTCCAGAGGGCTCGCGCTGTTGTCGCCTTTCACGCGGGAAGTTTCAAAGAGTTGTACCACATTCTGGAGACGCACCGCTTTACGCGCGCCTCTCACGGAAAACTGCAGGCCATGTGGCTCGAGGCGCATTATCGCGAGGCCGAGCGGCTGCGCGGGAGATCCCTGGGTCCCGTGGACAAGTACCGCGTGAGAAAGAAGTTCCCGCTACCCCGGACCATCTGGGACGGAGAGCAGAAGACGCACTGCTTCAAGGAGCGCACGAGGGGTCTGCTCCGGGAGTGGTACCTGCAGGACCCTTACCCGAACCCGGGAAAGAAGCGCGAGCTGGCGCGCGCCACGGGACTCACCCCAACACAAGTGGGCAACTGGTTCAAGAACAGGAGGCAGAGGGACCGTGCAGCAGCGGCCAAAAACAGGTGCGTTTAGGTTGGGATTCGGAAACATATGAAAAACAAACTGTGAGTAAAAGGGAGTATAATCACAAACAGGCCGACAGCTTAAACAGGACACTCTACTGATGATGGTTTTAGGCTTAATGTACAGTATAGCCTTGTGCGATTGTGGGAACGTTGTAACCCTAAATACACAGAGAGAAAACAAGATGAACCGTCCATAAACCAGGCCTTGATGAGCAATATGGACTAAGGAGTCATTTACATTTGAAAATTGAGATTTACTATTAGCAGGAGACACACTTTAAAGGTAGTATAAAGTCGAAAAAATGATGCAAATGAGCATTAAATGAGAATGTTATATTTCACTTTTTTAATGTAGCCTATTTATTAAAACAAAACATTAATGTTAATAAAGTCCAATATTTTGCGCAATAACAAAAGCTACACTCATCCGTTCAATAATTGCAGTAACCTTTGTCTATAGTAGTTCATTAATTTGTCACTCCATGTGTCCTCTTGTCCTGGGATACACTTGACTGGGCTCAGGCCCGCAGGACAGAGCTGGTCGAGCGGAAAAGTGCTTGGCTTGTTTTCAGCTTCGTCTTTGGACACTGTTCCCACTGTTCGTTAGTTCAGGGTCAGCCTTTCACGAGGAATGGGAAGTTTAAGAGCTTCGTCAATCAATCTGCAATTATAAAATGATATGTATGAAATCAAAAGGGTGCAAGTGACATTATCGGGCAAAATTCAGGTTACCTAACTCAATACTATGCAAAGCCTAACCCAATAAAACATAGTAAATAATAATAACTATGGAGCACAGTAAATGTTTGCGTGAATGCATGTCTGTCTTTGTATTGTTATGGCTCTGTCTGTTCTGTCTTTTATTTTTCGATGAGTGGTCAATAAAAAAAAAGTGAAATGATGGCATAACTACTATAAAGTAAAATCTATTCTATTAAAAAATAAATAAATCAAGGATCTTTTTACTGCCACAAAGATCAAGTGATCACTTCAGAGGGATTGGCCAAACGGCCATCTCCAAAAAATAGGATTCCGTTAAAAGGCCTATGAGACCGTTTTCCAAATAAGAATGATAAAAATATGTAGTTTGTAAGTTATGTAAGTTTTATATGTTAACAATAAATACATAAAAAACATCTGGGTGCATGAATATTTGGTAACAACTAGACACTTAATCACAATTTCAATTTGGGTCTCCATTTATAACCATGTGCAGTTGCCTTACAAGAATGCCTTTTTGGATGTGATGGATGCAAATTGTGGTAATAAACAAAATCTAAACAACATTTGACTAACCCAGCATGAAATCTGAAACCATTCACGTTAATAATCTTATGTAGACATCATGAATTAGGCATTTTCCGTCTTGTAAAAAACCCTTTTTGGCTGAAATGAAGAGAAAAAAAGACCAAAAAAATCTTTGTTTGATTTCAGGTTGCAGCACCGCAGGTTGTCTCCGGGGGGCGCTCTGAGTGGAGAAGAGTGCAGTCCCAGTGAGAGCGCGGGACGAGGGGACGAGGACACGCACCTCTCTGTGACTGACAGTGACTCGGATCTGGACGTTTGAGATTCAGGAGTCGTTTGATTTGACAAAATAACAGTCCAGCGCCACGGAGAGAGGACTCAATTAAAGACTGATGGAGCCATGAGATTTATATGGGACTGTTAAACACTGGTCCCTATCATGTAACTACAACTTCTCTTTTTAGTTTAGTTTCTTGCTTCCTTAACAGCTACCGGCTCTTTGGGTTCTCGTCAGTGCACAGGCGTTAAGACTAGGGTTGCGCTGATAAATCGGCTCAACATTAGCTTTTAGCCGATATTTCAAAGTTGACCGAGATCGGTATCATCCTATACAGCAGGCTCAATGGACAAAAAACTACTTTGATTATTATTATTATGATGATGTTTCTCTATACAATATGCGGCAATTATTGTGAATGCTGGTCCCCATCTATGGATATTAAAAATGGGACCTTGAAGAACAAATCATATGTGATGTTCAGGCACTATATGCACTCCTTACCTCTGTAAATCCAGAAATAATTTGATCAGTTTTACTGCAACAACCCCTGAGATCCACCTAAGATCCACTTTAAACTGAAATAAAAAGCTTTGCTTATCATTGATGGTGTCAGATGTTACAAAATTCACTTGGATTTGGTCAGTTTATTGACAGGATGGCCACTGCATAGTCAACAGTCGGCCACAGCTCCTCGTGAGCTCAGTCAGCACTTTAACAGTGGCTATTTCTATGGTGATTTTTTTGTTTTCTTTCCTTAATATAAAAAACATAGGAAAAACAAAGCCTACCAAAACTTGAAAATATCAAGATTGGAATCGATAATGGCAAGACTGGTAGTTAATGTATCTGTCTTTATATCGGTGCATTTTGTGAGTATATAAATTAGATCAAATGTTTCACACAGAAGATTTTTCCTGATGCAACCCTCGCCCTTTAGCTTGAGGCCAATGCACTGCTAGAAGGACGAAAATGGCCGACATGTCCTGCACTGAAATATCTGGATTTTGTCCATAAGTGTATAAATGTTAGGAGGAGGGGAAAGAAATAACCCGAGCTAAAGTCACACATCCCTCAAATGTAAGGACTTTACTGTATCACATTGAAATCACCAGCAAACCCTTGTGTTATATTATGTGAGCGTGGACAATCTATACACACCACTGACTACCTCCCTCTGGATGTACCTTTAAGTAAATGTAATGTTGGCAATGTCTGTTCTGATATTTACCTCAGCCAAGGAGGTGATGTTTTCGGTAGCGTCTGTCCGTCCGTTAGCAATTTTACCCAAAAACTACTGAACGGATTTGGTTGGGGAGTGATCTGGATCACCAGGATTTTTTTCTAAGAATGGCACTGCAATTTTATGCAGAAAATACTGAACTGTAAATGAAATATTCAGGGAAGGTCAGGGATGACACAGGTAACAATTGATTCAATTTTGGGAGTGATCTGGATCACCGTCTGGATCCAGGATCTTTTTTTTAAAAGAACGGCATCTGTTGCCATTTAGCTCAAAAAAGGCTACACCGATCTGGATGAAATTTTCTAGTAAGGTCAGAAATTACAAAAAGACAAGTTGATCAAATTTTGAAAGTGATCCATGAAAATGAGCTGCCTTGGCGGAGGTCTGCGCTCTCTGAGTGCTTTCTAGTTGACAATGGGACTGGTCAGACATTTGGGGTAAAAAGCATGAACGTTTCAATAATTGTATAGATTTTGGTGGAATTATTTGTGAAGAAAAGGGAGAAAGGAGAGAATGCCATTGTTTGCACTGTCTATGGTTGTAGCCTCCACTCTGAACCTGATGCTCAGTACATTTTGTATAAATAAAGTTATTTAAGATACAGTTATTGTGTCTCATGTTTGCTGCCATTTGGATCAACATTGTCTGTATAAATAATGTTGTTTTCCAAAGCCTTAAAACTCAATTAGTCCAATTAGAATTCTAAACACATTCTAGATTGTATTTGAGATGTCCTCAATTGTATCAATGAAATAGACCATGTGAGTTGAAAGCACATATTTCGAGTGACTTTTACTAAACTAAGACAGTGAAAGATTTTGCTTGTGATTGATTACTTTTTAAATGTGGTGGTAAACTCCCTCTCTAGTCAGAAGTGCCCTGGGGCAGACACTTGGCTGCAATGCTGTGCCAATCTCCACTAAACAGTTATACAGAGGCGGCGCTAGCATTAGGCAAAAGTAGGCAGCTGCTTAGGGCCCCAAGTTTCCAGGGGCCCCATAAATGAATCCTCGAATAATTATGTCTTGGTGATTGTTAAACCTAAACTTGTAAAAAAAAGCATTACAAAGTCAATACAGCTCACCATATTTCCCCTTGGCGAAAATAAAGATGCCCTCCTGCCCATGTTCACCTTGAGCCCCCAAATCGCTAAATCCGCCACTGCAGTTATATTATCACATTTGTACATTGGCACCCTGGATAAAGCCCAAATAACAGCAACTGTTAGTAGTAGTTAGTAATGGTTAGTACTGCCAGTTACTCACTTACTTCATCAATACTAAACAATACTTAACGATTTGGCCGTGCAGCAGAACAGTCCAACTGATGTGGCTACATTGATGAACTTGTGTAAGTAAAAAAATGTTAAATGCCTAAAGCACCATCTAGTGGCCAAAACACCGTAGCATTTCTTGATATAAGGGGTTGAAGCTTACGATTTTTACATTTAGTCTGTATTATTTATTTATTTATGTATGTATTTATTTATTTTGTGACAAGATGAAAGAATTAATTAAAAAAAAATCAATAAATAAACAAATCTGAACCAGTTTTTTCCTGAACTTTTAAGGGTCACACGAGCGTTATCCTTAATTTTCGAGCCACATTTTGAAAATGCCATAATATCGTAATGTGATGTGGATTCCGGCAGAGGGCGCTCGAATCCAGCCCAGGCCTGAATCAGCGTACCTTATCATTAAAACGCTAATGTACCCACAATCCCTTACACAATTTGGTCTGGCTCTTAATTTTTAAAAATGCCTCTAGCTTCCCCCTTGATGCTCATTTTCAATTTGATGGCCGTAAACGCATCTCAATTGGTTGGGTCAAAGGCAACAACGGGCTGGGGAAAGCATATAATTGATTACTTTTTAGTGGCAAAAGATAGAAGACTGGGGCATTTCAGAAGGGCAATCTCACAGTCATCAGTATCCACGCATAGAATTGACTAAACGCACAGAATAGACATAGACGTGACTGTGTTTGAACGGTATATGACCTGGTGTTGTGGCATACAGTTAAACACAGTAGCCTAGTTTCTGTTTGGCGTGTCTGCTAATTGGTCCATTTCCGAGCTCTGTGCAAAACACTGTTCTGCAGCGTGTATAGGCACCAGCACTTTGTATTTTTAGCGTTTTTCCCATGTACCTTGTGAACGAGAGAGTCTGTGAGCGTGCATAAGGACGGCGGCTGATTGACTGATTTGGCTGTGTCTGGTCCATCACGGCCTGCGGGCGAATTCCACCCCTCCACCGCCGCTCTCACCAAAAAAAAACCCTCTTTCCATGTGCGCACTGAAAACTCACTCCTTCACACACTATTTGTGCGTATTCATTTGTTGAACACAAGTCAATAGTGTGAAATGTCAAGTCAAATGAAACATAATGCCGTTTTAAGGAAAGAGAATACAATAAATACCCTATAAACATCTCTCAAAATGTAATACTTAATTGTAACACCCCCCAGATGATTTTATTATAACATTTGTCTTACTATGCTGACGTAGGCTATTGATGGCGTGTTACGTGATGTTGTTCCTGTTTTGATGTTTGGTACGGAACTATAACTGCTCTATTGAAAGAGGTACACTTCTGTTTCTGGTAGCAGTAGCCTACAGTTGTAAGTAAGCCTGTTCTATGAGGAAAACTATATGGTGACCTGAAATCACAGTTTGCAGGATTTGACCAATGGGGTTTTGAGTAGTGTGTTGCAGCCCATACAAACTGATTTGATGTTGCTGTAAAGGCTAGAGCAATGGTTCTCAAACTTAAAGTACCACCTGAGAAAATATTTGCTGTCCCAAGTACCAACCCACAAACAAACCAAGACTAAATGAGGTCTTAATCAGGTGTAATCTGGGACTAAACCAGGTCTAAATCAACCAAACTAGAGATAAACTATGACTAATCCAGCTCTAAACCAGATCTAGATCAGAACTAAACCACAGCAGTAATGGACTAAGCAGGACCAAACCAGGTCCAAGTACCACCAGTGGTACCCATACCACAGTTTGAGAACCAATGGATAGTATTATAGTACAGTATGAACCAATATAGTTTTGTTTATTTGCTGAATATAGCCTATTGTGTGTTGTGATGATATGCCACTGTTCCAGATGATTTGATCGTAGTTCGAGTTCCAGCACCTCTTTCAATCTGCGCACTCAAAAACTCTCTCTCTCTCACTCTCTCCGCTCTCCATCCGGCGGTGGCGCTTGTGACGCGATTTGCGCATTTCCTGCAACTCCCATAGTATAGCTCGGATTCTGGAGCGTGAGAGGTGGACGGGAAGCAAGGGGGCGCGCATACGGAGCTGAAAAACAGTGATGCATTTGGGGTCTACACCTCGCCTGTAAGCCCCGTTTGGACAGTGCACAGTTCCTTTACGCAGAGATTACGCTCAAGTATCGCGCTAGGTCGGAAGGTTACGCGCAATTTAATCGAAGCAGCAGGAGGATAATCCCAGTGTAGGGGAAAGAGAAGCTGCCCAGTGGAGGAGCAACCAAAAGCGGATGGCTAGGCGCTGCTGCACGGGCTGTCCCCCCACCCTGACCCGGGGATAGACACTCTCCAACATCGCATTAAAACGTTGGACTTCCAGACGAACGCCTTGGCGACAGAACCCAGCCTGTTTGCACCAAAAACGGGATTGTGGCGCGTAGGAGACCGCCCGTAAACAAAACAAGGCTTTGGGTGGGAGCTTGTAAATTGAACAGCCCGTCCTGTCAGTGAGTAATACTGCATTATTTAGCAATTAGCATCGTGTTAGCGTGTATCTACCCGGTTATTACACCACATACGGCTGCGTGAGACTCGGGATAGTTATTATGGGATGTACCAGGACTGTGCATTGAACCCCGTCCAGTGAAAGGAAGCGGTCAAAATCCCAAACATCCTCTTCAGACCAAGGCATATTTGGGATTCACCTAAGAGACACGCGGGAACTATCGCCAAACGACGTCGATAATCATGGCGTTATGGCAATTTTAATGATACGACAATCATCAGTTACGCATATGACGTCAAAATTATTGAATTGCAAAACGATGTAGATGACAAACTAATGTCTGCCATTTTATTGAGATTATATTTAAAGCGAGTGTAGGAAATTTCTGCTTTATATTGCTGTTTTTTTGTTGTTTTTTTGTTGTTTTGTTTTAATTTTTTTGCACTTGACAAATCTTCAAATGCCTGTCAGATGTATTGATTGTAATCTTGGGTACTAAAAATCCCAAATTGCAAAGAGGTAGCTGGTCTTCTATGAATTATTAGCTTTCCAAAATCTCATATTTGAAGCTTTAATTTATTTATTTCAATACGTGATGACCCTGTAAGTCAAGCAGGGATTAGTATCACAAAAACTGCAGTATCTTTTCAGTGTCAGTATTTCTTCCAATATTTCAGTAGTAGCCATGCCAGTTTTCAATGGCTTGCTCAAAGTCCGGGTTTGTGAGGCGGTGGATTTGAAGCCGACCCCGTGGGCCTTGCGTCACGCTGTGGGCAAAAGTGGGTCCTTCCTGTTGGACCCTTACTTGGCTCTAAATCTTGATCACACACGATTGGGACAGACCGCCACAAGGACCAAGACCAACAGTCCGGTATGGCACCAGGAGTTTTGCACCGAGGTCCGAGAGGGGCGGAGTCTAGAGCTGTCCGTATTCCACGACGCGCCGATCGGATACGACGACTTTGTGGCCAACTGTACCATCCAGTTGGAAGACTTACTGCAGAACGGGACGAGGCACTATGAAGACTGGGTGAGTATAGTCTAATACCAGTTACTTCGGTCCCTTCCTTGGCTTCTGCGGCATCAACAAATCACCGGTTGTGGGATACCACTTTGACCAATAGTAGGCGAGTTTTACTTTAGTCCCTCCCCTGGCCTATACAGCAACATCCAATCAGAGTTTGTTTGGGATGCCACAATACTCACTGTTGGTCAAAGCAGTAAACCACAAACTCTGGTTCAATGTTGCTCTAGAAGCCGGGGGGGGGGGGGGGACAAAAGTAAAATAAAAAAAATGACACATTACCAAAATTACAACATAGGGTCAGATAGTCAGTTTTTAGGAAACTTCTGGACTACAGCTGGAAGCAAACATTGAAAATATACAAGCTCATATATAGCAACACAATACTTATTTTAACCATATTTGGAGGTCTTTCAAATGTACCCCAGGGCCCAAGACACAAGTTGGTCACATAATTGCCATTTATTTGGTTAACATGACCAAAATCTCTAAGTAATTTGTAGTCATTATGTTAGGTACTTGAGCGGTGCAGCACCTCATGTACATTTCAGTTGGTCTTCCATGTTGGCTACAACAATGGGTGCATAAAAAGCTCACTTTGTGTATGTAACTTTCAGTTTAATATCAACATTTGAGAAGTTCAATGCAAGTTTGCGTTATGTTTCCAGCTGGCAGCAAGAGTTGATGCCAAATAAACTGGATAAGGATAGTCATACAACCAATCAGAGAACAAATTATATCACAAAGCCCGCCCAGGTTTTGCATATGATTGGTCCTTTTTAAAATTGTATAAAGAATTGAAAAAATAAGGCAATGTTTTAGAAGATTTTGGAAAAAGTCATCAATAAATTGCATTGTTGTTGCTGTTTACAATCGATGCCTTAGAGTGCGGCCCTCTGTACATGACGTCTGCACAAGTTATAGCCCTGTAGTTTTGGATGTATTAATACAGCATCCTATAGTAAGACCTGGGATTCAAAAATAGCCCAATTTGTGGAGATAGGTACGTGATTGAAAACGCAGGGCACATCCTGTTGTTTTGCGGCTGATTGAATTTAAAGTGGCAGGAAGCTGTCATCATACGCCACTTCCTGTCTCATTGTCTCCTTGGTGCGGCGGAGGGGAAGACATGGATGGAGCAAGATTCATTACAACACTGTTATCTGTATCTGTGCGGCGCTGGCTTGAGAAATGAAGCAACCCCTTTCTAGGCCCTCCCTGCTAATCAAATATATTGGTTTGATCTCAATTTTGGACTATATCTGGATAGTCTAACCTTTTTACTGTCTGGATTACTGCATGTCCTCCTGGTGTTCCCATAGGGTCTCACTGGCTTCCCCCCACATCCATAGACATGCTTGTATAGGTGAAGTGGTGAATCTGATTTGCCCCTAGAGAATGAATGTAATGGTGAATGGTTGTCTGTCTGTGTATATCTCTGATCGTTGACTTAAGGGTCTGCCCTGCTTAAGGCCCATAGTTGCAATTTCATTCTCTCTTGTATTGATATTCCATTAGATTTTTTTAACCCACATTGCCTATGAATGAATGTGGTTGTGTGATTGGTGTTTGGTGGTGGTCAGAGGGGCCGTAGGCACAAACTGGCAGCCACGCTTCTGTCAGTGTGCCCCAGGGCAGCTGTGGCTAAACAAGTAGCTTACCACCACCGGGTGTGACTGTGGAGTGAATGAATAATGTAATTTAAAGCGTCTTTGAGTGTTGAGAAAAGCGCTATATAAAACTAATGCATTATTATTATTATTAAATGCTTTCTTTGTTTGGTCTCAGTGCAGTATATGTTGAAATACAGTATAATATTAAGTGCCATAAAAAACTACCGTCTTGTTGCTTGTAGTGGTGGGAGATCAAAACATTAGTGGGCTTGTCCACACCCAAGCTGAGAAACTCCACAGACTGTTTGCCGAATTTGTGGATTTTGAAAACCTCGTGTTTCATTCCTGTTCCATAGATGTAGTCTTCAAATATATCAATCCTGTACGGCTGTGAGATACCTGCGAGATACACAATAGTAACACATTATAGTAACAGCTAGTGACTATAGACTTAACGAAGACACAGAGAGAGAAATCAACACCGATATAGTATATACATTTAAAGGGAATAATCTGTAATCTACACTCACTGGCCACTTTATTAGGTAGACATTGTGGCTAATAATGTGGTCCTGGTGTTCTGTGACTATAGCCCACTAGGTTTAACCCATTAGAATAACATTTTGCCCAAAGATAAGAATTGAATCGGTGTACCTAATAAAGTGTCCAGTGTTAGAAGTACTTGAAATGATATCCAAAATATTATTGTTGGCCTTACCGTGTCTATCGCTTATTGTGACCAGAGGATCCGAGCCGTCCAACCTCATACTCCCGATGTGTGAGAGCTCCGGATCGGCCCAGTACAAACGCTGATTGAAGAAATCTATAGCCAGCCCTGGAGCAGAATGGAGATTTACTTTCAAATTACACAGAAGATTGTCACAAAAACCAGGCGGTGAAAGTAGTTATATTTCACATTTTAACCGATGTAGTTGCTTTCTTCAATCTTCTTTTAGCTATTTACATTCAAATATATTCACCAGACACAGTCAAGTTTTTCTTATTTGAAAATAACACAGACCCGCCGTCTAGTGTGGAGGAGATTTTGAATTTAACCCTGCTCTAGTGCAATTTGAAACCTTGGCTTTTTCTCGTTTCTCCCTGAAGCCAGGGTAGGGAGCACCTGGCTACAGCGTTTAAATAAGTTTGCGTTTTTCTGTGGATGATGTATAATTTCTTACGGCGATCGAGGCAGAGCATTTGTCCCTTGAACTAAAAGAGGCCAAAGCATCTTCTTCAAAAGTAGATCAGCAGTAAATGTCTCCCCACAGGCACCAGCAAGTCTAAATGGCTCTACAGTCCAGGGTACTTCTTTTGTCTTGCTGCTCATTTACTTATATAATAATATATAGTTATAGTACATCGTATAGTCATGACATATAGGGATTATTGTAAGGGGTGTTAATCAATATGTAGTCAGAAGGTCCTTCTTGTGCTACCTCCAGGCTCTCCAATAACTAGCACATGTATATAATGAATTTGTTAATCTAACTTTAAGAATATCCAGTATCCAAAAGTGCTGTTGTCCAGAAACTGTGCAGAGACAACAATGCTGGGTTGTGTTGCAGCTCAGGTGTGTTTAAACATGGTTGTTGGCTCTTATGTATGAAGGTTATACCAAAGACTACACACTTAGTGAAAGGAGATTCTACACCACCTATATACTGATGGTAATATTGACAGTAATATATGACCATAATGTTGGCTTAGCATAAATTGTGACACATGCTTCATATGTATAATTTTTAATCCTTTTTCTCTCACATAGGAAAGGAGATACTGAAAATTGAATAACAAGAGCTTCTTTTCAACACGCAAGATTTCGCTACATAACATATTATTTCTCTATGAGAAGGTTAAGTAATCACTTCCATTACTAAGCCTTTTTAAGCTAAAGTACCTTGTTCTAAATAATGCATTGTGTCAATACAGAATACAGACTTGAGCAGAGATGCATAATAGTGGGCCTAGAAGTAGAAGAAGGCCAATGGGGGAATATAGGGCCTTATAAAGATAAGGACCTAACCACTAAATACTGCTATTCTCAAGGTGTATACATTTGTTTGAAAAAACCTGATATGGGACCTTAAAAGTAAAAGCATTTGTTGAATTGTTGAATTGTCACATTAAGAGGAAGGTAATGTAAACACTCCTGTGTCTTTTTGAGGTAAATAAAGATCTCGCTCTAAATAATGTACAGTGTCACTACAGTACACAGAGTTCAGCATAAACGCATACCAGTGGGCCTCCGGAGGTTTTTCTCCAAGAGCACTCTGCGTAGAGATCCGTCCATGGCCGATTCCTCGATGTGAGAGTGATCACCTATTACACTCCAGTACATCATCCTGAAACACATATAACCATAAAAAGTCGGCACACCTCCCTGAAGACATCTAATTATAGAGAGACTTGTGGGCACTGCAAAAAGTAGGGCTCCGAGTCCATATAGGCTAATGCATGTGTTCGTTTTATTATCACATTATTAAAAGTAATAGCAGGAACAATGGCCGTAACATGCTGACCACAGTTCATTTATAGTCATGTATTCTTGCAGGTGAAATATGAAAATTGCCCAGTATAGGAGCAATTATAAAGAAAATAGTTCAAAGTAATAGTTCTTTTCACACATTTCTGATCACCACCCACTGAAGTTTCAAAAAGTGAAATTATAGGCTCGATTCTTTAGAACAAAGAGCACTAATAAGAATGGAACAGTCAATCAGAGCAAGTTTTGGGCATGAGTAGGTTTCTCACTGGACAGAGGTACATTTGGTCAGATATATTAGGAATGAATCTGGATTACTGTCTAGATTCAGTATTTGTGAAGTATCTTTAGGGACCATTGCCTTGTTTTTTGGGGTTTTACCTTCACCTGGTTTAGGTTCTTAAACATATTCTCAACATCAAAGGCAGCCTACAATCACTGATGAAATGGTGCAAAGAATTTACCTAATTTGATGTATGTGGACTTTTGTCAAATGACTGGATTAAGATTTTATTCCCCTTTTGAACACTCACTTACATTTTGTAAACTGACAAAACAAATACAAAAAATAATATAATCTTTTGAGTATGTAAAGCCAGTATTGGATCATTTGAGCAGTCACTAACACCAATTCAGCACTAAAAAAGGCAACTAGATAATATATGGAAAATGAAAGTAAACGCTGTGGATGTAAACATATGGCATGCAAATATGGTACCACTATGATGTAATTAAATCAGATTAAGATACTCTTTTCAGCATAAGCAAAAATGATGTATCCAGTTTAGTGTGCTGTATCTATAGCACACACACACACACACACACACACATATATATATATATATACACTGTATTCATTTTTATACTACTACAGATGTGCATTATGTATCGAAAAATGTGGACGGAATTGTCCTTAGAATGAACTAAAAGCATTTGACCATCACACGCTCAGGATTTTACAAGCACTTAGCCTTTCATTCCAGTTTAATATAAAGATGCCTTATAGTCGGGGACTGCTCACATATATAGCAGCTGCATATATCAGTATTAGGTATGGCATAACTTACCCTCTTGCAGGGTTGACAGCAATAGCATAGGGCTCTCCGGCGATGTCAGTGATCAACCGAGTGCAGTTTGGTCCCTTTAGCTGGCCCACATTTATGGAGTACCGTAACTTCGTCCAGTGGGCTGTATAATAGCTGAACCAGTGCATCCGCGAGTGATCGGTCCAATAAATGTTGCCTGTGACCCAGTCAGCGGAGATGTCCCTAGGTCTGCGGAAGTCTGAACACTGCAAACAACAAGAGGGGACGATATACATTGGTTTTTCACAAATTAAGTATTGAAATATTAAGTCTATATGGTGGAATTTACACAGTAATCTTCTGAATAATATGGTATACGGTGAGTTGGGAATTCCTAATAAATTTAAATGTACAGTCTGCAGCTTATACTGTACAACTCCAATAGAAATGTGCCGTACATGTAACTGACATGACATGATGTGAATACTTACAATATTTCTGACATTGCTTTTTGACTGACTCCTGTCCTGAGCCTCTTTGTAGAAAATCCCACCGGGGTTGAACTGCGTGGCCCAGATAAACTTTTGTTGGTGAAATAAAGCGTCCATTCCAATAATGCGGGCATTCTCTTCAATTCGGGTGAGCAGTTTATGTCCATGGCTTTGGTTAAATGGGTACAAAAAACTTCGGATTTCTGTGTCGTTAGCGATGTACAGAATTCTTTCCTCTGGTCCTGGCCAAAAAGACAGAAAAAAAAGCATACAGTTTAAATTGAGCTTTAGGGCCGGCTCAAAATTCTACAGTAAAAAGTGTTAAAGTACAGATGTGTTATACAGTACAGTTGAATATTTGTGAATTTTGTATTAACACTTTTTTTTAGAAACTGTCTAATAATCTATATACAATATTACTATCTTAAAATAACAGTATATTGCATATATATATGTAAAGGAACATAAACATACCCTTTGCGGCACAGTTGCCATTGATGTCCTTATAGTTTCTGTCACATGTGCATTTAAAAGAACCCTTTGTATTTGCGCAGTAATGAGGACAGGAGTCAAACTGGAGGCATTCATTAGTTTCTGAAATAGAAAACGATTACAGTATAATGTAACATGTTTCTCATATTCAGTGATACTTTTTCATATGTTCATCATTAAGTACATCTTAAGCAACAGCAATAAAAAAACGATCATTTACATTTCCCCTACATAATGTGGTGGTGTGATATTATATGAGAGTCTTGTTTTAGAGTTTCCAGTAATGTACAATATATAGCAGCTTTGACTCATACTTTCAGGGAAATGTAAGGAAATTACACAAAGAACATAAATGACTTTGCATATAAATATAATAAGTGTCTGAGAGAGATATATATAAAGCTGTATACAAAACTAAACTTGAGAGTGAAGTTTAGAAATTTGATATTTAGATCAATTTGACAAAATAGTTTTATTTCAGACACAACCCTACATTCAGTGTTTTTTTCACTATCTTTAAGAAAAACATTAGAGAAAGGATCATTTTTTTTATAACATTATTGTCACATTAATTATATAAATAGCTAATCAAGTATATTTTTTTAACAGGGCACATATACTTGACCAAATCTCTATGGCCAAAAAAATCATTGGCATCACAATTATACAGTAAGGTTTCTCAGAAGAGCAATATAATGACTTAGCACATTTTGATGGGCATTATATTAACAATAATTCTAGCTTTCTATTTGGCAAATTTAAACTTTTGAAAAAGTCCTTAACTAAACAATTACAATCCATACGACGTCAGGCTTTTATAACAATCTAAACACTCATTCCAATGTCAAGTCAGAAATGATAATCCATTACCCCATTGAATCTTCTAACAAACTGTGTACAAAGCTGGAGATTACCTTCACACTGGCCCATCTTCTGGTTCCTCTTGAAGCCGGGCTTGCACTGGCATATAGCATTAGCATTTGTCTGGTTGCAAATAGCGTCCTCTCCGCACGGATTTGTTTTCTTTCCACAAACATCTCCGCTGGAAACTACAAATAAAGACAGCACTATGATTAGACACCAGTGGGCGGCAGTGGTGCAGTGGGGTAGGCGCTCGCCCCTCGACCAGAGGGTTGGTGGTTCGAGCCCCCGTCCGAGCGTACACTGTCGTTGTGTCCCTGGGCAAGACACTTAACCCACAT
>JAVQKC010097158.1:0-12458 GCA_036025475.1 Philypnodon macrostomus | reverse complement strand
CCTTTGTATTTTTTCTTTTTTATTGTACTTTTAATTATATGTTTATTATATTGTTACTTATCTCTTTTTTGCACACTTTTTTCTTACCATGTACTATTATTGCATGCTACTAGTACTTCATGACTATCTTAGCAAATTTTGCATGCAATCAGTGCAAAATATGCACAGGTGTTTCTGTTTATAGCTCTGAGTGAATGAGGCATGGCTTCTATTTCTTCTGTTTGGTTTATATTATTTAAGTACTGCCACTTACTGTCTTTCTGTTTGCTTGTCCATATTTACAGTGTCTAACTGTGTCAAACCAACATTCTCTCTCACTCCCAAATATGTTTCCTGTCTTTCTACACATCAGCACATCAAGATCCATATTTTTATACAGGTTTTTTTTTCAATCTAAATATTTTTGAGCAGTTTCACTTGCTAAATTGTCTTCAATGTTGTCCATGGACTATGTTATGTGTAGTTATTCTTTCATCAACAAACTACATGGTTTCAAAAGCAACTAGAAGGCACTCGGAGCGTTTGTCTAAAACTACTGAAAGGATTTGGATTAAATTTTCAAGGAAGGTCAGTCATGACACAAGGAACGATTGATTTTGGGAGTGATCCAAAACCACATCTGGATCCGGGAATTTTTTTTAAAGAATAGTTTCTTTTGCCAATTTTACTCAAAACAACTTTACTTAAAAATACTGCACTGATTTCCATTAAATTTTAAAGGAAGGAACAAAGACCAGGTGATTCAATTTTGGGAGTGTTCTGTGGATAGTCTGCGCTCACTGAGGGCTTTCTAGTTATTTTATGTTTTTGGTAGCGTTGGTTTGTTTGTTGGTTTATCTGTTAGCAACTTGATTCAAAAAGTACTGCACTGGTTTGAATGACATGTTCAGGGAAGGTCATCCAGTAAATGAGATTGTCATCACTGATAATCACAGCATAAACTGTCATGTCTCTATGTGGTGCGTCTGTCGCGTCTGTCTGGTCGCTTGACATTTTGAAACAACTCGTGCGAAAGAGGCGAACTGGTCGCTTCAAACACGTGGCAAAATTTGCTTCTAGGAGGGCCGTATGTCAGCTGTCAAAAGGCCTTTCAGTTTGATGAACTGTGGTCAGGTGTATATGTGAGGATTTCCCGGGATACAGTAGGACTATAGCGTACACTAGTGGTGCTCTCTAGTGCCGGGCAGGGCCAATGGCCCCCATGTCTCTACGCCATTGATGATTGTGATAGGGGTAGGTCTGAATTTACACAAAGACCAGTTGATCCATGTAAATGAGCTGCCTTGGTGGAGGTCTGCACTGAGTGCTTTCTAGTTTGGTCTCCTCCATATTTTGGGCCCCAGTTAAGTTACACTGTCCACACTACCTGCGGTGCTATGCCCCTTTTCTTTCCTCACACCAAGAAAACAATAGGTAAATTTCACAAGTTAACTGCCTATCACCTAGCCTGGCCTCTTTTCCAATTCTATACAAAGATGTTAGTCTGGTCTCATTGATTTCATTATAATGGCGGAGTTTACCAGTGTATATGTAATTGGTCTGTCCACAAAATCGCAGAAAGATTATTTGCTATAAGCCAATTTTTTTCTTTTTTTTATAGTGGGCGAGGCTGGAATACAAGGGTAGTCCCAAACTAGGACTAAATAAAACAAAAACAAGATACAATTATGTTATTTTTTCTGTCTATAGGAGTTCTAGATGGAAAGCACATGAAGCCTCATAAAGCAGTCTTGACCTTAGACCTAACTCTACATTAGTGCTTCCTGCCTTTGGGGTCTTTAAGGTGACTGATCACCCCTTCACCCTCTCCAGTGAAACTCTGTTTATTCTGTCAGCAGCACAGATTAATGCCTTTCTCATTTCTCCATCCATTAGTGCATTTTGTCCGCATCACGTTTTCAAAGCGTATACCTTCTCATCTATAGCTCAACATTTTTTTTTTTTATTACTCAGCATTGACTTTACTGTGCATTAGAACACTATTAATTAGGCATAGTGAAAATAATGTTCATAAACCTGGGACCTCCTCTATTATTGGTTAATTAAGGTAGCTTTGTCTGTTATTGGTTAGCCTCCTGTGTAGATGAGGAAGTGATGGCTATGCTTGCTATGCTCTTGTGCTAACTAGTTTTTTTAATAATGGCTGAGAACAACACTGAAACAAGTATCTGTAAAATAAATGTTAGTGTCTATGAAGAGGAGAAGGAATAAAGTTGTTCTTAATGGATTTTTTTTTTTGTATTTAGAGATGCTAATGCTAATTATGATTAGCATCAATGCTATTGGCACATATTCTTTCCTAATAGTCACATTAAAGTTATAGTTCACTCAGAAGTAGTATTTATTACATTCAAGGCTGCTTTATTGTTGAGTGTGACATTATTATTATTAGATTTAAATTTCTGTAGTTCCCATTTAAGCTTAATTAACATAATTGTTTTGCTAATTAGACTCCTGGACATGTCGTCATGCAATCCCACAATGCACATGTCAGAGCCGACTGGCAGGGTAGAAAATCTGCGGACCATTGACAGTAGTGTCATTTGGACATTTGGATGCTTTATTAGACATTAATTTAGGCCCTGTTGTGCACATGATTGTGAGAACAGAAAAACAGTGATATGTATTGCCCATTGCTAACTGAAGAAGCACATTACAGAGAGTTGTTGCAGAATTGTTGGGCTTAGTTTTACACAATTTCCTGTCAATTTTTAGTAAAGTGTGACATTATCTCCATCTGTCTGTCAACAAAGAAACACAGCTATTAGTAACCATAAGTAATAAGAGAGAAATAAGTAATAAGAGCAAAGCTAATAAGCTAATAGTGAGCTAACTTTATTATGAGACTCACAGGTTCTACAGTCAGTCTCCTTTCTAAGGTAATTTAATAAAAATCCATCTCCTCGCGTTCACAGTTGGACAGAGCTAACTAATAATGTAAAACTAATGCAAACTACACTGCCACCACAGTGTTTACATTTTTTCCTGCCAACATGGCAGACAGAGGGCTCTGGTTCATGTGGGGTTTGGAGCCTAATAAGAGGCAAGGATGAATAAAAACAAACAAATGCATTTTTAACACAATTTTTAGTAGAAAGAAAAAATTGGTGTGGGCAATCCTTGATGATTTTAACTTTAACTAGTATCTTGTTTTGTGTCTTTTCAGCAGTGCCTCCCACAGGCCCGATGCATGTACTGTTCCATTGGTACAAGCAAACAGACAAAACTAGGAACAGAACAAACGTGGGGTGCGTATACACAGCTTTTCATCACTGCCTCCTAAAAACAGATCTAAAACAATGCTGTAATTTTGTCTGTTAAGAAGGATGCAATATTTTTTGTGCCCATCAGCCCATCTTCATTGATCTAACCCAGTATATGATGAGGTTGTTCTGTTGGTGGGTACCTCTGATGCACTCCTGACCAGAATACCAAACAGCTCTTTCTGCACACACTCAGTGAAGCCTCATCCAGCCCACAGTATCCGCATTCATGGTGATGTCATGCAGCAGTAGAGGGTCTGTCTCAGTCTATGTGTCTGCTGACTGTGCAGACAAATAAAGATATATAGCTTTTTTTACTTCATGTCTATAGGCTTCACATACATTTGGGTGAGATTACTTACTACCAATGACTGACTTTTGGTAACTGACAAGTTATAGCTACATGTACAGTAAGTAATTTAGCATGAATTAGGGGGTTAGTGTCTGCTCAGCTTTAATCCTCCATTCATCACAAATCCTACTTTAACAAGTTCACTCTAGAAAATCTAACTGATCTTAAAGCTAACAATCGAGAGTCAATTTTAACATGTATCGACAACAACCATTTATTTTTGCTGTCTCAAAACGTTTTCAATGTTTTTAGTTTGCTCTATTATTAAAATAAATGGGGGAAAAACTTCTTTCCAGGATGTTTGCACAGCCTAGTTCAATTCATAATTTGTGGAAGGATGTATTGAAGAATCAATGGCAGACAACATTCTGTAGCTAAGAAACCACTAAGACACTCCCAGGATACTGCTAAGAAAGCTGGCCAATTTATTAAATAATTATAGTTTTTATTCATAAAGTTATAAAAATCAATGTTTTTTATTTGATATTTATATTTAGTATATTTCACTAAAATAAAATCTGGCAGTATTTATTTCACAAATAAGTCAATTTTTTCTTGAAATAAGAAACAAAATTTAAGTATTCACCACTCTCATTATTAAATTCACTGCATTTCATTAAAAATATTATCCATTCATTGGAATACAGTTTAAATACCTTTAAAAACCGTGCTATATATCGTAGGTTATTATGTGCAATATATCGAGTATCGCGATATGTGTGCTGGTCATTGAAATGCATTATGGAAAATACCTATATTTATTGTTATGCTAACACTGTTAACTGCTACATGGCGCTGTTGACGCTATAGATTTGTTTATTTCAAGTTTCCAGAATACATTAACTCATGAGTCTTAAATAATACTTTCTGATGAACATAAACATAGAGTGAAATGTGGATATTAAAATCTTTCATGTTAGTGTGAATTGGTTCTTTGTGGCAAGTCTGTAATGAAAAGGAGCAGTTCCAGGTAGAAATTGATTGTGATAAAAGCTAAAATAGAAGCCATGACATGCCATGGTACATAAGTAGAAATTGTAGCCCATAATCAACATGATTTTATGCTTTAGTCAAGCTTTTTTGAGCCTGGTCACACAATTGGCCCAAAATATTAAATTTTAGTTAACCAAGAAAGTAGGGGAAACCGAAGAGGCTGGTGGAAACCTATGCAGACACAGAGGGAACATGCAAACTCCACACAGGACTCGAACCTGATACATAATGTCTCATAATGTGAGAATAATTCTCACAGAATAATTCTCCAATGCTGTGAGAATTTTTCTCACAGCACACCTGGCAATCACTCACGGCACATGAAAATCGAGGCTTTAGTAGACCTCCTCTCTTGTATGTGTATGGAAGGATGGCTCTGGTGTGAACAGCTCCATGTACTGTATAATTCAGAAGCAGCACATTGCAGTCGAGCACCAGCCAACACATGTAAAATTGATGTGTTTCTGTTTAGGTCAATATGAAGCTGTCATGACAATACCAGATCTGTGTCAAATGACAGCCACTACAGCAGGTGGACCAGCTCAACACGTACTACTGAGACATGTAATTGACTTTGGCTAAGCTGCTTTTACATGAACTCCATAGACCGTAATGCACTTTTGGCCCACTGTTGCCCAAAATCTTCAAGCAGTTACAGAGCTAATTCACAGATATACTTTGAAAATATGCAACACAAGGGCAGGACCGCCATTCCTAAATATACAGTGTAGCTTTTATTGTATAGACTGGTGATTCACAAATGGTTTAAATAAAATAACAATTTCACAATAAAATACATTACAATACATCTACAAGGCAGAAGTTACGTAAATTAGACCTAATCCAAGACTAAACCAGGCTTAAACCAAGACTAAACCGGATTTACACCAGGTCTAAACCAGGAAGACTAAGCCAGGTCTAAACAAAGGCTAGGTAAAAATGAAACCAAGGACTAAATTAGGACTAGAAACATTTTACTAGGAATAAACTAGGAGTAAAACAGGTCTTAACCAAGACTAAACCAATACTAAACCCTATTTCACACTGTGTTTGGAGCAGGTTCCATATGGTCCTCCGGACTACAATTCACATAGAGTGTGTGGTTCGTGTGTTGTACGTGTCCAGGCAAATCCTGCACTCACTCAAGCATGTGGTCACAGAGATACATGATGTGTGTGTATGTGAAGCTGCATGTGGCATCCGAAGAAAAAGAGACTCTTTTTTATTTGTTCCGCCTCGTCCGATCTGGCACCACAGCAGTCTTAAATCATATTTTCTGATGAGCAAAGACCAGTACACCTGTGTGAACGTGGACAGGCATATTTTGGTTGTGCTTGTTGTCCAAAGTTTGAGAACTAATTCACATTGGTCTGCTGTACTTGGCATACTTGGTTATCAACATAGGGGGAAAAAATCTGCTGTGTCATTCTGAGCTTGTTCTTTTGCTGTGCACCAAATATGTCCAAATCTCCACATTCAGCATATTGTTCATCTATTTAAGTGTAAGTAAAGACCTTTCAAGTTTTATCGATAAAAAAAAATCCGACCGATCAAAATAAAAGCCACAAAGACAATTAACAGAAGGTGTCCTACTAATACAAAGAGTGCCCCGCCCACCTCCCACTTGTGCTCCATCTGTCAGTGTCATGTCCCACAGGCAAAAGAACACTAACATACTCGCATATTCAAACAGTATACTAGTAGGAAAACATTAGCCATTGTACCAACATTTCATCATTTTATTGCTTTTTATAGAGCATTTTATATTTTGTAATGTTTAGCAGACAACTTTATCATAGAGCTAAAGGCTAAATGAGATTAGTTTCTTGATTTTTAGGTTTTACTGGACAAGAAGGTTGAGGGCCTCAATATTTTGTTAAAGTCTTGCTATCTTAGAAACACTTTTACAGAATTCAGACACACACCGCTAAAGTATAATAATACTAATATAAAATGATAATCATTTGTTCCTTTAAACTTTTTGGCTTTTCCTTTAATTTAAATGGTCCTCTATTATGTAAAATGTACATTTCTGAGCTTTTAACCATGTTCTAATGTTGTTTCTGCCTCAAACACATACACAACGATGTGTTTTGTTTCATTCAGGCATGTTTGAGTAATTAATAATATTGAGCTATAGTCCTGAAGACAGTCCCTCAAAATTATGTCATAATTAGGGTCTATACCACAAAGTTCTCCTGAACTGTCAGTAAACCACCATCATTTAACAACATATCTGATCGGAGAAAATGTTGTAAAACATAAAACAATCACCCAAATGTATCCATAATAGGCTGAAATATGCACAAAAAGCATAATACAGGACATTTAATTTAAATCAATTTCCATTATTTGTTATTATCTTATCAAATGAGCATTGATTCAGACTGAGCTTTCTTTCAGGGGTTACCACATCACATCTTTTGCAGGATTGCATTGCAATAGCAAACCTCCTTAATAATAATGATCATAATCATAATAATGCATCAGCTTTAGATGGAAATTTTCTAGACGGTTTACAGCGGATTGCATTATTCTCTTTACTCTACTGTGTGATAAGCTACATCTATGACCAGAGCTGTCTTAGGGCAGTCTGGTGGAAGTGTGGCAGCCTACAGCACCTCCATCTACCACCACCACATTCATACATAGACAATGTGCGTTAAGTGTTTTGTCCACACGGACACAAGAACAAGCACAGTTTTTAGGATTTGTTGAACTGCTAACTTTATAGGACAACCATTGAGCAACTGTCGCCCATATTTTTCCAGGCTTGGGCTCTAATCATGGACTCTAACCCTAACCCCTCCTGTAGCAAAGCAGAATAACTTGTTTGCAGTTGATAACCTAGTGCTCAGTAGTATCAGTATGAGCGCCTTGTTGCAGCAGACTTTAAATGGGGGAAGGGTGTTTCTCAAATATAGTGCACACAGATCTGTGTGTGTGTGTGTATGTGTGTGTGTGTGTGTGGGGGGGTCTCTCTAATGTGCAGCAGTGTCCCCTGAAGGCCCGGACGAGCCTCCATCTCCACCACGCATGTTTAATCAACCGGGGCTGTCGCCATGACAACCATGGTGCAAAATCTGCAGAAAGCCCTGACCCACTTACTGTATGTCAACAAATTCACTGGGACAATAGTTAGTCAGAACACCTGCGGGCTTCCTCTGGATATGAGACTTCTACGTGACTACAGAGACGAGAATATTCACTCAGAAGACAACAGCAAAAGAATAATGTAATTTACATTTCAAATGTGCTTGTTAGACATTGAAAAGGGAAGGATCAAACTGGAATACTCAGTACCTGTTTAAAAACTAAAACTGAAGCTGAAAAAGGTGACATTCCCCCCCCAAAAATCCTAATTTGATATGAACATTTTTTTAGACTGTGGTTTGAAAATGATGACAGATAGAGGCCTACATTAGAAAATATATAGGAAAGAATTTAATGAATCCAATTTGCATACTGTAACTATAACTTGGTTATTTTCTGTAAAAAGTATAAGTATATACATTTTACATGTCTTTATTATGTTCAAGGCTGCTTTATTGTTGAGTGTGGTATTGACAGACACTAGTTTGTTGCAAACAACCTCTGTAATACCTTTTATTTGAGAGAGTGACGTTAACGTGTTGAGAATAATGATATCGGTACAAAAAAATGCAGGTTTGTGTTATAACTAGGTTGACAGTGGCCCAGAATGTAAAAAATAAAATAAAATACTGCTCAAGAGTCCTTTAGCAAGACACTATGGGGTGTGATGTGTGAGTATGTGAATAGAAACTTGAGAAACTAGAGAAAGAATGTTAAGTATAGTAAGTGCAATTACAGCCAGCCTATTCAATTACAAATTTGAAGGGGTCAGGTTTTAAAAGCATGAAATTGTATTAGGCCGATCATTATCCTTTGGCATTGCACATTATATACAGTACAGTATATAGACTGGCAGCTGAGCCTCAATTTTGATAAAACTAGATTATTAAGATAAAATTTGAATAAGCAAGTCAAAACTGATAAGCATTGTCAATTTTGTGTTGTATACTGACTGAAGAAAAGTGGCAACACTCAACAATTTGTATGTGCATTGGTTTTGGGGTTGTGTGTTGCATTCATGGGCTGCACCAGTCTGTAGAGGGCAGGGGAGGGACTAAAGTAAAACTGCTTCTATTGGTCAAAAACTAATTTGATGTTGCTGTAGAGGCCAGAGGAGGATACACCTACTTTATATCACAGAACAGGGTCAGATACAGCATTTCAAATTGTTATAACATTTGTTTTTTAATTTTAGGAATCTGACAGACTACACCTTTTATGTGCACCAAACAAGTAATGGATCTCACTAGAAGAGATGACAGAACTCAAATGCGTTTTCATCACACTTGGCTCTGTGAAGTTTCTCTGTAAAAGCCCCAAGGACTTTGAAGAGAACAATGAGAGGAAGGCCATGCACTTCTTCTGAGCCTGAAAGACCAGGGTTGGGAACAATGACAGAGAGAGAGCTCATAGTTTGATATTTTGAGTATGCCCACCATGTGTGTAGAGCCACATTATGTAATAATCCCGCATTATGTAGTAATCTGCCAAAATGTAATCAAATGTTCAATTCATTATGTAATCAATTGTTGAATTTTGTAATAAATTCTTGAATTTTGTAATAAACGGTTGCATTTTGCAATAAACTCTTGCATTTTGTAATAAACTGACCCAACCGAATATGCAATAAAGTAGAATTTTGTAATAAGTTGTTAAATTTTGTCAGTTATTTTGAAAGTTAACAACTTACAATTACAAAATGTGTACAATTTTATTACATAATGCTTTGGATCGGTTGATTGCAAAATGTGGAAGTTTATTAAAAATTTAGATTTTTATTTTTTACATAATGATGTGAACATTTTATTACATTTTGGCAGAGTATTTCATAATGCGAAAATATTACATAATGTGGCCTTTGCTATAGCAGTAAATCATCAGCTTTTGTTTTTCACCACTTCTTTGGGTACTCCTGTTTTCCCCATCAACCTAAAACGTATCCTGGCCAGCTGTGACTAAGTCTTTTTCTATTCTATACATGTTAGTGTGGTCTCTCGTTTATTGCATTCAATTTCAGTTTAACAGTGACCGATCAGAAATGCTAGACATGAAGCAAAAAAGCCACACGCAGCCTGTTGTTAACACTGAATCACATTAGCAACTGTAGTTGACACAGCAATCAAATCATGCCACTGCGGCTTGTAAACGGCTGCAATATCGGCAAGAAGTGATTCGCTTTGAGCAAGGGACCAGACTCGTCACTTTTTAAAGAAGTATACCAGGCAACCTAAAACATGTATAGTAGGCTAATCCTCCAGCTAGGTACATCCTGACCAAGATCCTGGCTCAAAATCTGGGCAGGTCACCCCAGTGCCATTGAAGGATGGGTGGATTAAAATTTGGTTAGTACTTTACAGCACACCATAATATGGTAATAGTGTGGCAATCAACAGCTAAAATATGGAAATTATGATTAATTTTGATGTAATTTTTAACACCTTGAGACTGCAGAGACCAGTCCAAGTCTGAACCCTCAAACAATGACTCTAGTCCAAGCTGAGACTTTTAGGTTTAAGCTAGAGTAAGTGATGAGTCTTAAATGATCCCAAATGTGTCTCTGCTGATGTCTTCTCTGAAACTTTACATGTTCAGGAGAATATTCAGTCTACAGACAGTTTGACTCGTGCCTAATGTAATCTGTTGAACCACACTTATCCCCTCATATGTGTGGAGGACACTTTACAATGGGCCTCAGCTGAAGAGACCACAGCCTATTTCCTATTTGGGGGTTTTGGTGATGGGAGACTATGACTTTCATTCATGCACTACACTGAAAACCCATTCTAGATTGTATTTGAGATTTCTTAAATTGTAAAATGTGAGTTGAATGCTTCTAGTTGGACTGATCTACTTAAGTAAATTGAGACAATGAAAGATTTTTTGTGTGAATGCACTATTTTAGAAATAGAGCAACGTTTATGGACAATTTAAAGTAACTAATTCACGTGTACATGTCTTTGGGCAGATGGAGGCTTTTTTAGACACAGTTGCATTATGCTTTTATTCTACTGCCACACACTGGTGGTGGTGGTGAGGTTCTACTTTAGCCACAGCTGCCCTGGTGCACACCAATGAAGATGTGGCAGCCATGCGCCTACAGGCCTCTCTGACCACGTCCAAACACAACCACATTCATAAGCAATTTAACCAAAAACATAACAACAACTACTGAGCCACTAACGCCCTAAAGGATGCACCTCCCTTATAAAATAATAAAACATTATGTGTCCAGAAAACAGATCCAACACAAGGAGGCTTTTGGTGAAGCGAAATCAGTCTCTTCATTTTTCACAATGTGGCCAGCGTTTTTTGTGATTCTTTTATGTAATATTTTTGTAGTAGAAAGTGTAGTCTTAAGGTTTCCTAAATAAAGAAATTACTACCTGAACCTGTTCTATGATGTAAAGTATGTAATCTGTCAAAATATTATTTTTGAGTGATGTAGCCCACACAAACTCTTATTTGTAGAAGCCAGGGGAGGGATTAAAGTAAAACTTGACTACCATTGTTTGAGCAATTTTTTTTTGTCTTAACAAATATAGCTTTATGATAGCAATTTTAATACATTTTGTACCTAACATCTCTCTTAAGGCTCATTTATGCTGCCATTTCATAGGTAAATATGATGTGCGTTCTGTATGTTTTTAACATCAGAGCATTTATACTTCATACTTTATTTATACTTGAACGTCAACTTGTATTATGTTAAATAAATAGGCCTGTATATCGGCAAAACGGCCCCATACATCGGCCACAATTGGCACCAACGGGCACCTTAATTAGGACAATGTGTGATTTTTAAAGGTTTTTATATTGTTAAGGAGCAATTAGGAGGCCCCGCCCCCAAACCATGACAAACATGGGAAGGGTCTATTTGGCTTTTTTGATTTGTCTGGATGTTTGTGAAGAATATTTTTGCCAAATTTTGTCTATAGGGGGCGCTATAGAGGTATCTGCCATCATATTGGTCAGGTTCAGGGCCGGTGGGTAATTAGGTATTTCAGGTTTGACAAAGTATGTGCAAGTCAAAAATACCTGACCTCCCAATTTCAATTCAAAATGGCTGACTTCCTGTTTTTTGTAGGGTGGGGTCATAATAATATTTTATGTTGGGTACACTGTGGAGAATCACTGTACTAAGTTTCATTGCTCTCTGCCAAAGTAAGTGTGTCCAGGGTCCCATAGGGGTCATAAACATGGGGGCGCTATAGAGGCATTATTTATTTGACCTCTGTAATTAAGTATACAACTGCCCGAATCAATGTGCCAAAATTCATGAGTTTTGTTTATGTTCAGCAGGATTATTGGCTCAATTAAAGTGCATCAGGACATTAATTAGTTAAGTAATTGTCATTAATCGTAGATGTACCAAACTCAATCCAGCGTCTTCATGATATGTAACCAAAATAATAAAATGAACATTTAGGGATTAACACAAAAGCTAGACAAAACCAGGCTTAGCTCAAGAAATACAAAGAATTCATTCATTATGCATTAATAGCCAAGGTAAACCCAAAGGTTTATAAACATATATATAAACAGTATATGGTAAATCGTGGTTAAACCCAGGTTTAAACCAGGACATTTCAACAGTTCTAGCCCCTTACACCAGCTTTTATGTTTTAGTTGTTCTTTTGTGTGGACACATTAATTTTCTGCAGTGTGACTGGCTCCATATAAGGTTCTAGCCCTGTCCTAGGATTTACAACATGGTCTTAAACCTGTAAATAATGTAATGTACACACTACAGCTGAGGC
>JAVQKC010097145.1:0-13496 GCA_036025475.1 Philypnodon macrostomus | reverse complement strand
TGCCAAAGTAAGTGTGTCCAGGGTCCCATAGGGGTCATAAACATGGGGGCGCTATAGAGGCATTCTTTATTTGACCTCTGTAATGTGCCTATGTACATTAAGTATACAATTGCCCTGATCACAAAATTCACGCGATTTCATCTATGTTCAGCAGGATTACTGGCTCAATAAAAGTGCATCAAAACATTAATTTGTGAATTATTTAATTGTCATTAATTGTGGAAGTAACAAACTCAATCCAGTTCTGCATCTTCATGATATGTGCCTGTGTGCAACAGTTGAAAAAGATCCAGCAAAGACATTTTCACTTACTGCGCTCACAGTTTTGGCCCGTAATTAATTAATTAATCAATTAATATTCATCGTAGAAGTACCCAAATTGCTACAGTTCGGCGTCTTTATGGTATGTACCTGTGTGCAAATGTTGAAAATGATCCGGCAATTCGTTTTTGAGTTATCACAGCTAGGATCTGCGGATGCGGACAAACACCGATGTGATTCCATAATATCGTTGTTTCGCCGATATAATAATTAATAAAATGTACGTACTGACAGATTTTGTTTTAGTGAAATATACCAAATAATATAAATTCCGATTTACTGTTACAGCAGCCTGCAATACAGATACCCCTAGTTGCAATATTCTAAAACTGTTCATCTAACTACTAAGGTTCTCCATTTTAAAAGTAGAGTGTGTCACCTCCATTTGGTCCAGGGTCGGGAGGTCCCAGGCTGATGCCGCCCCAGGAGCTACCGGTCCATCCTCGCTCCCTCTTCACCTTCATCCTTTTCCTTCTCTCCCACTCGTCTCTCTGCCGGACTGTAGGCAACATACAGACACAAGATACCAAAGCAGGCTGTAGTACTGTTTATAACTAGAGATACTCCGATATGAAAAATCTGGGCTGATACCAATACTTCAATGACCAATTTGGTAGATATCAATTCCGATACTGATATTGTTTTTGTGGGTTATATATGTTTTATATAAAAAGAAAGACACTAAAAATCATCATAGAAATAACAGCTTTAAAATATATTTATTCGTCTATAAAAAAGATGAAAAAATGAAGGAAAAAATAATAAAGTGAGTCTTCTAGATTTGGCTTTTCCAATGTGCATCCATATTATTAACATCAACATCAATATATCCCACAATTGTCTGTGTACCTAGTTCAGCCTGAACCTCCTGCTGCTCAGCTTCCCCTCTTCGTGCCATACTCTGAACAGAGCCATCCTTCATCACAGGAGCATTCAGACCAGGCCACAAGAAACCACCACGACCTGCAGAGGGAAGACATTTTAGGATGGTAAATCAAAAGTATGACACTGCACTCACATAAATAATACAGAGTTTTACCTTCGCCAATGTTTTGGCCCCTGTTCAGATCTCTCCTCAGTTTACGTTTGGTTCGTTTCCCTCGACCCTTTCTCGCTCCAGCTCCAGTTTCTGCGAGCACCCCTCTCCACAGCTCTTCGGCGGTTACTGCAGACACAAGCACAGCCAATTTGTTAAAACTGTAATTAGACAGTAGGAAAAAATACATGTACACTGCCTGGCCCAAAATAGGCAAATAGGTAAGAGACTGCTAGTCGTAGTTGGTCAGGTCCAGGTTCAGCAACATTGTGTGCACAAAGAATGAGGTCACCTGACTACATGAATATACTGAATGACCAGGTTATTCCATCAATGGATTAGAAAAATGTACACATGGATTGGCCCTACAGAGTCCAGACCGTAACCCCACTGAAATATTTTGGGATGTGCTATAGAAGGTTTCGCGCAGTTGTCCGACTCTCCCATCAAGGGAAAATCAATCTTGTGACACTGTGGTAGCTTTCCACAGTGAGTGCGTGTCGTAAATCAAAGCTAAAGGAGGTCCAATAAAATATTAGTTTTTTGTGGCCAAGCAGGTTAATTTTGCCATCGTCGTCTGGCAAAAATCTAGACCTGTATCATCTTTTATTGTCTTTTGCAGTTCAAGTTTCTGGTAGGGAGCTTAATCTTTTCCTTTTAGTTTAGTATAAGTTTAGTCCTTGTTAAGACCTGGTGTAGAACTGTTCAAGTCCTGGGTTAATTCTGACTGAACCGGATTCCGATCTGGTAAGTCCAAGAATATTTTGAGAGGTAGTACTTGGTGTAAGAACCGCTACTACATAGGTTGTGGTTAAGGATGTATACTTTATTTTATTATTATTATGAGTTTTCCACCACTCCCATAATCTTTTTTTCCTAGCATAATAATAATAATAATACAACAGCAAGAAAACATATAAGACAAACAAAGGAACAGGGGAGATGTTAGTGGAGGTCGAATGAATACTTACATTTGTTGAAAAAGCTGCCATGTCGGGTCTGTTGCCATATTGTGGCTGGGGTTATTGGAAGGGCAGGGTTTTTCTGAAGACACAAATGTGACGTCTGAAGAGCTCCTGCCAGGGGACGGAGCGGTAATGCACCTATTAAGACATTCAATCAACAACACGTGCACATGATGAATGCACAATTCCGTTGCAAAACAAGCAAGCCACACATTTACTGCAGTAGAAATATAAGGTTAGCTATAGAAACGTCAGCAGCCATTCTATAAAAAAAATATCTAACTGGAGTCGGGATTTCACCTAATGATAGACAACACATACATGTAAACCTACACACACGAAAACCAAAAACCAGCGTGAAAAATAATAAAACTCACTCCCGAGTGTGACGCGGAGGGCACAGCACACTCGTATAGACGCCGCCATGTTGGTAATAGTATGAGGACCCCAAAGGCAAACAGAACGCGTGAATAATGCCTGTACAAAAAACTTAGCCACAGATTCAGCAGGTTGGACTCCGTTGCTTGTGTTTTAAATTTTTTGTTCCTCTTTTGTATCTGTTAATTAAATTTCCTCAGTGATACTTGACTACATCAAGAAGAGTCATTTAAGAGCCTTAAAATCACCAATCTCGTGCAAAAATGGAAATAACCATGGTAGGAACGAATATGGTTTACTATAAAAGTTGTTATTTTTCTTTAATTGATTGGTTGATTTTAAGTTAATGTCACAGAGATGTCACTGTGTGATATCGTGTGTAGCCCTGGCCTTAATGAATAATGAACTTAAATAAGTAATATGACACAGTAGTAACATAAAACAAATAAATAATGATGCTTTTTCCTTGATATTGTGTTTTGTTATTTTTTTTTTATACATTTTATTTATATTTTAATGTGTGCGTGTGTGTGTGTGTGTTTAATAATAATAATATATTCAGCACCATATGTCTAGCCCCAAATGAAATTATCAATATTTTAAAATGTTTTTTTGAGGGACTCAAACCCATGAACACTTTCTCCAATGGTAGGTATAGTAACACTGCACTAACAATGAGTCCTAATTGTGCTGTTTATGTTAGATTTGAATGATGAAATTATAACTTACACAGAAAAGACATTGGAGATATTAAAGTTCCCTGTCTCACCCACGTAGTATTTGAACCAACAATATATATATATATATATATATATATATATATATATATCCTGAAAAGGTCCTCTAACACTGAGTTTAGCCCAGAGTTGCTCCATGCTGCAGCCTGAAGGAGCGCTCTGATTGGACAATTCACTTCCTTATTCACAGAAGTATTGGGGGGGAAAGGATTTACATAGGTAAGAATATACGTTTTATTAATTTTGTTTATATTATATTATTTATATAAATTATATATATATAAAATACATTTATTAACTAATTATTTATTTCTTAGTTTATTAAAATAATGTGTAGCCTGATTCATGAAACAGAAAACTCAGGACTAACTCTCAAACTCAGGGTTTGTAGAACCTTGTTGAACCTCCTTTGTGAAATGGACCCCAGGTCTAAACATGACTTGTACCAGGTCTGAGGATAGCTCACTGAGGAGGAAGATGGACTCATCAATGATGGGTTCAAATCCTGATCTTGATGCAGGCTTGTGAAGTAAATGGTCACACCTGATACCTGCATGTATCAAAAGATCTATACAAAATTAATGATATTTAAAAATCTATTCACAAAACAACAATACAAACCACACAGAGACAATACATTAAAATAATACAAAAAATATTTGACTGTCGGGGGAAAGAATGTTTCCTAAAATTCCTAACAAACGGATCAGATTGAAATTTTCTAGGTTTTCAGGTACATATCATGAAGACGCTTAACTGGATTGATTTTGGTACTTCATTGAGATGGTGATGAATATTAATTAATTAATTAATTAAGAATTGCCCTTAAGCTGTGAATGCAATAACTTGAATGCTGTTTTTGGGAAATGTACAAAATTTGCCAAAAACATTCATCACCAACATCCAGACAAATAAAAAAAATCAAATAGACCCTTCCGATATTTGTCATGGGTTGCGGCGTGGGCTCTTAATTAAAAATATAAAAATTAAAAATATATGAGCAAACAAACAATGTCTGATTAAGGTGCCTGTTGATGACATAGCATTTGGAGCAGACGAATAGGGCCATTTCGCTGATATACACCATGCTGCCGGGTACAACAGCATGGGCCCAGAAAAGTCACTATTTTGTCAATTCTTTCTAGAGGGGTGTCCAGTCCCACAGAAGGTTCTATTTAGAACTGTTTATATTAGTGTTTAAAGAGCATATAGGAGATATTAGCTACCCTGGCGGAGGTCTGCACTGTCTGAGTGTTACCATTTCCACCCGAAGTTACTTGTGTCAAAAGCTGTGTTTACCATTAAGCAGCACTTTAACATCAGCTAAAAGCATCCAACCTTAATAGACACCCACCATGTATCTTGTCTGCATCACTTTGTACTTCACAGCTTTCATTGTCCACTGAGCTGTATCAAAACGTATGGCAAAAACAGACCACACAATCCAGCCTGTCTACTCTGTGATCAGTCAAACACCTTAACTTTTAACCTTTATTACAGGTAGCAGCCTTTAACATCAAATTCTCTCTCTTCTAGAATAAACTACCTGGACAAGGCTTTTTGAAGAACCAATCTCCTTTACCCATAACAATAGCCAAGATTGTTTAAACAATGTCTACCCATATCAGCTTAAACCTTTCTATTAGGCTACATCCCTAGCCTCCATCTTATACATTTTATACTGGAAAATCCAGAAGTAAACTTGAGTAACAACCTCTGATCACAAAGAAATGTCTGGCCCCAAAGGAAGCAGCATTGTAGGTGTCGGATACATTTTCTTTTAAATGTGATATGTGCTTTTCTTTAGTCATTGCTTCCATTCTTTGCCCCCAATGCCTTCCAACTACATCCATCTACAACAGCTACTATTGGTTTTACATGTAAAGACACTGCACTGACAGCCATCTTAAACTCACACAACTATTTTCACAATGTACAAACCCTGAGATGTGTGTGTGTGTGTGTTAGCAGCTGTATCTCACGTATACATGCTCCATTTAATACAAACCAAACTGAGACATAAAGGAATAACATTTTGACTTGACTATACTGTAAAACTCAGTGAGTTGTAGAATACATAAAATCAGTCAGTTAAGAAAAGAGGTATGGAGAGAGGTCTCTGGTTCACCACAAATGATATAAAAAGTAGGTGCTCTTCAAGGTTTGTTGGCGCAACAGCAAATACAGACAAGGAATAATCTTTTTCTACAAAATGCTAGTTTCTTCTCTTTTTGACCTGATATGTCTCTCTCTCTCTGTCTAGAACATCCAGACTGTAAACATATGCTCCATAGGTGGCCCTATCTTTGCTGGATGTTAACTGCTGCTCACTATCCTGCCTTCCACATCAGTGTAGGTTAAGAACCAAAGACCAGTAACTGCGGATGTCAGCTTCGTAATACAACCAAAGTAATATCTTAGCATTCAATTTGGTCATCCCTTTACCCTTTAATAAAAAAGGGCAAATGTGGTTTTCTGGTTCACAAATGTAATAATGTAGATATGGAGCCATTATGCTTGTAGTGTACTTCAGCAACGTGTCCATATGACGACCAATCAGCCCCCTTTTTGAAATAATTAACTTTCTTCGCACATTTCCAAATGAATAGTGCTCTTGTACATTTCCTCTACTGTAACGTGGCTGTGGTTTTCCTATGCACTGGAAAGCCGCAATCAAAGCGCAGCTGAAGGATGGCTGCCCAGCTGTGCAGCGGCAGGAGGCAGCAAGAATCAGTGCCTTTCTCATAACTTCTCAGCAGAATAATTGCACCATAATGACAGCTCCATCCAAGGCTTTATGTAGAGGAGTGAGTCAGGAGGGGAGTTTTTGAGACTTTGTACAGTGGCATGCGTGGGAGTGAGGAGAGGAAGAATAATGTGACTGGGGTAAACAGACTGTCGCTTCAGTCCAAGTGGCACAAGTTTATTTTGAAAAGTATGGAGTTGAGAAAATGGTGAAAAATACAGTATGTTGATGTTTCAAAACGTGTGAAGCAAGTCATCTTGGACAGACAATATGGAGAGAGACGCATTATTGCTCCATTTCCTCTTGGTTGAACAATGACCAATAACAGACAAAATATATATTAATACAAGACTGGAAAACTATATGACTTTCTTTGCAATTATTTACCTCTTAGTGTGCAGTGATTTGCATAAGGTTTTTTTGTATACAGTAGATGCCCTTCCAGACACAACTCTGTCCATTTATCTGGGCTTGGGACTGGCATAAATGGTACTTGCTATGACAGGGCATACTATTCATCTTCTTCTCAGTTTTGTTGTAGTATTAATTGAGTGAGTGTTACCCCCCTTGCAAAAATAATATTCTAAAAATACAAATAATAACAATTAATGCATATATTAATCTGGTAGTTCATTGCTACTTTTGTGATTTCACTTTACTACAAAGTACACACAAAGATGTTTCATTATAAAACATCTTGGACAACTGAAGGGCCCTTAGTAGACTTGTACAGGTTGTACTAACGTGACAGGAATCGATACTTGGACTCTCAGCTGTCTTCACCCTGACAGCATGCCTTGCCCCCTTAGCACACAACTGTGCTATGTGTGCAAGGGACAGGATCAAACATCTTAATTCACATTCAAGACTACAAATAAATGAAGGAAATACAGTTGGTAAAGCCAGATAAGATAAAATTATGGACCACAGTAATAATTAGTAAAGTAAAAACCATGGGGGGAAATACTTTGTTATGGAAAATATGAAGTGCAACAAGATAATACAGAAAATGTGGATTTGCGGCTGCAGAAATATAAGACAGCTAATGAGACATGACAATAATACATTAAAATATGGACTCCCACAGAGAGCAAAGAACATCTCTAAAGAATCAGTCACAATGACACTTACATAAAGGCAATGGGCAGTGGCATGGTGGCTTGGTCGTGTCATATAAAAACTTTGCTAACGTGACTTAAAACAAGCTGTGTGCATGCATGTGGGGCAGTTGTCTGCTGTTCCTGATTGGTTTGCTGTTCATCGGTTGAAATTGAATGCTATCGACATGCAGTATGATATATGATGATTAAAGTATTATGATATTGATATATTGACATGATATTATATGTAAAGAAATGGTTGAACAAATTGTAATTTTCTTGGATTTTAATTAGTGCTAAATGAATGATCTATTGAACATCATTCTCTTGTCAACTGTACCAAATTGTCTGTCTTGGAAAGGACATCCTCTTTGAAGACCAGCTTGCTACTGTGATGCTTGTTTTGAAGCCTGCTGATTTGACTCTGATCTGTGAATCATTGTCAACATGTGCTGCCTAAGTCTCTGAGAAAACATGATTGCAACTGAAAATCTGCCTTTATGTATTTTTGAATTTTGTCATTTATGTATTTTGTCACAAACTAAAAAAAAAATAATTGAGAAATTTGAAAGATTTTAATAATAAAAAATATATGCCTTTGCCAGAATTGTGAGCCACATTGCCACATCGCCCACCCTACTGAGTCCAGGATATATAACTAGTCCTAACCGCTTACATTTGTAGTCAACCCAATGTCCTATACAAATACACACACATTTTATTAAAGTTGTCTAGTGATGTACAGAGAAGACTACCCTATTCCCCACAGACAATGACAATGTTTTAGAGCAGATTTTAACCAATTACCATTCCATTATTAATTTAACTGACATTCTGCACTTATTACACTTTCTGAATAATGGACTGGGATTAAATATTTAGTTCTGTAAAATGCTCCTTTGGCAGAGGTCAAAATCAACTTAAGACTGGGACATGGCACAAAAAGTGTTACAAATGAAGGAGATTATTTGTGACAAACTGACCAGATCTTGGGCACAGGCATCTGGAAAAAACACAAACACTGTCCGATAAATGTCTTTTCATTGTGGGGCAGCCATAATTTTCCTTGCCTCAGTTTTACCTATAGATAATTCAAACTTTTTATGTGCTGACAACCTTTTGACAAAAGCAATTCACATCAAACTCCACGTTGTTTGTCATTATTAGAAACAATGTCTAAAATAGATTTGAAACTTTATCCAAAAAGAACGCTGCATGTGAAACAAAATAGCATCTGGATCTATCCACGCTGGCTGACAGAAAGACCCACACTGTGAATTAATACGTCTACTAACACACATCAGTGCATATGGGTGATATTTATAATCTGGTCATGGTCAAACTGGATCAATATCGAACGCTGAGAGGACGCCTCATATTTCTCCCTCTTCCTCCAGAGTGACTCATGCGGCATAATCCTGCAGTCTTCTTAAGCATCCGGTTTGAGATGCATGGCTTAAGTCCAACTGTAAATGGCCACTGGGGTTTTTTTCTTCTTCTATCATCTATCATCATTTTGATTCAGCACAGATTCTCTCTTGTTCAAAATGCACATTGTCCCAAATAGAAACAGCGTCTTCAGATTTTCAAGTACAGACATGTATTTGGTCTCAAAAGATGTGTGCAAGGCTCAAATATAGTTATTCAACCCACTAGAAGCCAAGATTTGACAAATATTGATCTGAAGATTTTTTTGCAAAGCCAATACGGTGGAGTGTACACAAAAACATTGTTTTCAGTGTATTTAATTATGGGGCTCTCCAGTGCTTGGACACTATCTCAGCAACTATTGGCCTTAAAAGGTTACACCCTGGACATTGCCTGTTGTTGTTACTGTTCCTAACGCATGCATGATGGAAGAAAGTTAGAATACTCAAAAAAGAACACATGATAACACAAGTAGGACATACAGACTCATTGAATTCACCACCTCTTATGCGCTCGGCTACCTAGCGTCCCTACATGAATTATGCATGACATTAATGGCCTCACAACACAAAATATTTATTTGGTTTTGGCATTCCCTCACAGCTTTCACCCTTTCTGTCAGAACTTGATTGCATCTGTGAAAGTTAGAGAATTGAAAGTCAATGTCAAATGTGCGTATGAAATGCTGCTGACACTGAGACATTTTCACTGGATTAAATGTCTCTCTCCTGATCTTGTTTATTATTGCTGAAAATTGTTTCAGGTTATCAGGTGCAGGTTATGATAAGAGCAGAGACTAATCTGGCCCTGGAGCCTATATCATCAAACACAGGGGTGTTAGAAATGAGGAGGCCAAGTGCAAGGTTTCAGAATGGGGCATCATAACATTTTCAATTAAACCTTATGTGTATGAAAATTGAGCAGAAATGAAGTCGACTAAGGTTCAAAGCTTTTTTTCCCCATATCAATGTTGGTTTAAAAAATATATATAAATTCGTACAGTTACATCACTAAGTAAACAAAGTATTTACAGCTAGTGTTATCATAAATGTCTTAATTTTTTTTAATAAACTATAGTGAACATGATCATTTCACAAAAATTGCTACCTTAGTGTCAGTATGGGGCCCCTAAACCTCCATGGCCCCTGACCAAACACCTTATCACACTCCTCTAGCAGGGCCACTGGTCTAACTTTACCGAAGCCTTATTGTAGCATCCCCACACCACTCTCTCTACAGCTATTTCTCCCCAGCTATAATTTCTGTATAAACAATAACTATAGTGACCCATCCATCCTGAGTTCCTGGGCCTTCTTGCAGACTGTCTTCATCTTGAATTTGACTAAAAGATGTTGCACTTAGAAAAGCTGACCAGGGAGTTGCAGGGTACTGGTTGATGTAGAGGATTTTTAAAATAACAGGCTTTGTCTAGCTGTAGTGACATCTATGCATCTATCACACCACTATATCCACAAATGTGACCCCAATCTCCTAATACAGTAATACACAAACATGTCATAGAACTTCACATCAAAGTATTTCACAAACAGAAGCCCCTGCTCTAATATCAAGTTTTGAATCATGCACATCATCTGAACACATCACAGCTGAAGTTTCTCTAAGCTGCTATAACTGTAATTCCTTTTGACGTGGAGAAAAGTAGCTGTAAGCGACACACTGTGCGCTACAATTAAGATCAGTGAACACAGCGACCAGTGGAAAAATAATCCTGTTATATGCCCTGTGTGTCTGTGTCTGATGTACATGAGCTGGAGACTGGTCTTCCCACACTCAAGGTCAGCTGTGGCCATTATGTAACAACCAGTACAATTCAATATTCAGGAGCTATTTGTTTTAGGTTTTTGTATTCATTTTGGACAATTGTAGCTTTGTTTTTATTATTTCATTACTCAGATTGTTTTTGTTTGATTTCATGTATGTTGATGTCCTTTAAGGCCCTGTTTCCCGTCGCTCAGACAACATGAGCAATGGAAAGTAATAGCAGTCTGGGGTTTTCTTCGGCTGGTGGTGTTTTCTGTAGTTGTCGTGTTTCAGCATACAAGATTACTCAAACATTACTCCAGTAAAAAAGGATATTCTGGGTATATTTTTGATAAGAACCAAAAAAAAAACAAAAAACAATGTAATTCTGTCATGGCAACATCAAGTTTCTATTTTGAGAGCGACTTACCAGCAACTTCTTTTCAACTTTTATGTCCAGTTTGCTTTTTCACTTACACAGCACGAAACAACAGTGATCAGTCATTTCAGTCTCACGCTCTTTTAAGTCTTTTAAATAGAGACTCTTGTAACAATCTGGGATTTCAGAGAGTGGCTCTGACAACTGAACTTTACTTTGACGCTACTTTGACGCTCATTCAATAAGACTACAAGCCACAAACAAATGAATTTCAACATTTGTTTACTACGATAACAAACTCATAGCTGTAGCTAAAATGTTTAGCAGAAATATTATATCAGGAATTCCTTCTCCATGTGTATATATATTTAGATATATTGTACATATACTGTATATTTTTAAAGGAATCCAATGTGCGATTTCATCTGAATAAACACAGCCCTATTTTATTTAATTTAGAGAGATTCTTAACACACCAATCTAACACATAAATCCCTTCTGTGCTTCAGATTTCAGCTATAAAAAACCTCACTAAAAACTGAACTATCTAACAATACATAGCATACAATGAAACAGACACATACAAGCTGAGCAAACAACAAAATGAAAGACTGAAGACAATTGGAAATCAATTTGCACTTTTTAATGTTTAGACATACGAAGGTGGCCAGCATGTTGGATAATCACGTTTAGAGCTTAGCATTGTAAACTCATATACATATGGGCCACATGCTCTACCAACTGAACTAAACCACTGCCCAGTAGGATTTTTCTCTTTTACATTAGACTCTGCCCTGGCCACCACAGACTACATATTACCTGTTCATTACATCATAGAACAAGGTCGATAGTATTTTTAATTTTAAGAAACTACGGACTTCACCATTAGCCTGTGAATATTTATGTATTTATGTGTTTTAATCACTTTCTGAATGGTTCTTCTCTAGTAGGAACAGCATGTTTAAAAGATAGCCTGATGGAAACCTTCTGTACGCACACAAACAGACTCACACACACCCACACACATGCACACAAATATCACCAACAAAAACACAATCAGTGAAGCAGCTTTGGATGCTCTTCACTTTACTTGGGGCAAATGATGTCATGATGCTGAAACAGTGCCCAGCAGCTCATCCACTTAGTCGAGCAAGCAGATAATCTATAACAGCCATATACACACATAGTCAGGATATATTATACTGCCGGTGCCATCTATTCAGTAAATCACAAAATACGGTACATCCATATTGTTCTATGTTGAATCGTTTGTCCTCAAAGTGACCAAGTAATAGAAGATAGGTACAGTGTAATACATGATTCCACAAGTCTGAAATCCATTTAGTATTCCAGGTTGGAAGAAGGTGTTTTTTAAACCATTGTTATTGTTTATCCCACTTTGTTTTAAAAATTGGTGTTATTTGTTAGATGTCACACTGTTACGCATGCCTCTCAAAGTCCCTCGATTATGTTTAGCACATTTGAGAAGAAAACATTATAAAACAGACAGATTATCGGTTGTCAGGCATGTCAGGACTCAGATTAAACAGTAAACATCTTATACTTGTTGTAACATAATTGGCATACAGTATTCATTTGAATTGACAGTTTTTCTAAATTTGCTATATCCACATTGTTGACAAGACATCATATTCAGCTACATAATGATAGGATGAAACACATACACAACATTATGCTTATAGTAAACCTTAATCAAGATATTGGTACATTTCTTTGTATAGTAAAGATTCTTCCCCAGGCCGCAGTTTACTCCTTATTTGGACTAACTCCTTTCCACGGTTAGGCCATAAATGATTTCTTGTGTTTAATTAAGGTGCACCCCTCCTCTCTCAAGGATTGGAATGTTGAACTGAGTGTACTGAGTGAATGCAGTGGGGCCATGTAGTTGTTAACTATAGGCCGATATAGAAAGAAGATGACATCATATCCGGTGGGACCAACCAATGGGAGAAGACTCGGGAGCTGGATAAAATGAGTCCTTACTTTAGATCGGGATGTCATTCTCAGAACAGTTTTCTGACTGGCTTGGGTGTGGCCCATGTCATGACATAACTTTACGCGTGTAATCATCTGTAAACCTGTAATAAACCCTCTTTGATGTGAACTGGACGAATCCTGGTGATTTTTACCATTCAGTCTTCAGCATCTGAACTTGGGCATGTAAGAGTTGCATCTCAAAGGCGGCAGACCAGAATTCTAAAACTCTTACAGACGCTTTGGACAAGTTTGGACGCATTGGCGAACGCATTGGACAACGTTTCCCAGCGTAACTATATCTGTAAAGTCGTTTAATTCAAGTTGTAATAAAGTCTGTAAAACGCAACGCTTGGAGCACGCGCGTCAATTCCAGTAAACCAAGTCGTAGTGACATTGATTAGCTTTGGGCACTACACAGAGTACAGGGGAAACAGCCACTACAGGACAAACAGCCAGTAGAGAGTACAGGGGAAACAGCCAGTACAGAGTACAGGGGAAACAGCCACTACAGGACAAACAGCCAGTAGAGAGCAGTAGCGTGCCGTGAGCCAAAATTTCAGTCGGGCGATGGGCTACTTCCTTATGACCACACCCACATTTGTTTATGTTTTTAAGTATTTTTAGATACATTGAAACATGTTAACTAA
>JAVQKC010097128.1:0-16152 GCA_036025475.1 Philypnodon macrostomus | reverse complement strand
ACATTGTTAGTACTGGTTGATTCATTAGTTTGTTGTTACATTGTTAGTACTGGTTGATTCATTAGTTTGTTGTTACGTTGTTAGTACTGGTTGATTCATTAGTTTGTTGTTACGTTGTTAGTACTGGTTGATTCATTAGTTTGTTGTTACATTGTTAGTACTGGTTGATTGGATTGGTTTTGAAGAAAAGGCCAACAATCAAATTATTCCATTTTGCATCAAAAAAAATTCCAAATAATTCTGTACCGTTGTGACACAGAATCAGTTCCAGCTAAAAGAATAATAATTTACTTCATCAATCATTTCTTGTTTTTTGGCAGGATTCTGAGCTAAACACTTTTATGCAAGAAAGTGCATTGTACAAATAAATCTAACATAAGCAATACAATGTTGTTGCAGCCAAACTCTCATCAGTATTTGCTGCCAGTCAACAGAAACACAAAAAGATGAGTATTCCACTTTTACAACAACAGAAATGTAGTCTTTATATTTAGTCTCACCAGCTGACAGTCCTCCAGTGAGTTGACCAGTTGGGCGTTTTGACACGAGAGGATGGACCCTGCCAGGTTCAGCATCACACACACAGCAGACAGCAGCATGAAGAATGTTATCTGGAGGAGAAAAACACATTTTGAAAGCATTAATGTATACATGAGTTATAACTCATTAGGATTATCCACCAGTCTCCAAAGCTGGTTCCTGTTTTCTGACCATTTACAAAGTGAGAGGAGTCCCAGAACATGATGCTGATGAGTGCTGATTGACCATCCACCAGCGACCAGTTACGTTTACATTTCATTGCGATTGGACTTGGGACAAAAGTCAAGTGGCTGTACAGTATGACAGGTGGTCACTCTCTTCTTGCACCATTTACAAAATGAGAGAGAAATACAGACTCAACATGACTGATACAGCTCCAGAGAGTGTAGAGGTGACAGCTGCATTTCATGTTTTTAGTTTTTAGTCGTGAGGTATCGGACTAGCTCGAAAAAGACAGGAGTAGTTTGTTGAAATTTAACAGAAGAACATACAGAGGAGGAGCCATAGTAGACAGAGGGGGGCAGGAGGGTTTATTAACAGATGGGGTGATAAGTGCTTTTCACAACAGCAGAAAATTGAAAGATTGGCAGCCTGTGCTAGACCTTATGGACAAAACAATAGTACAATACAGTGAGAGAAGAGCAAACAAAAACAGAAAATAATCTTTATATGAATGTTGCAAGGACAGACAAAAGACATCATATTGGTGTTAATAATGTGATTACAGAAGACCATTAAAAGCACTCCACGACTGTCAGACAAATTGTTTTGCATTGACAAGATACCAAAACATGCAAATTTATGTTTTCAGTGAAAGGCTGTTTATATAAAAGATGCAAAGTAGAATTCAATTTAAAAGTCCACAATTTACATATAATACAATAACACAATCTCATTTTGGAGAAAATCTGTGTCTTCCTCGAACTTTTACCAGTGTAATGCAATGGATTTTTAGAGCGAGACCACGAGGACTATTGATTATATAAAACAACAGTAAACTTTTACCATTTCAAAGTGAGACCCTGCACATTTATCGCACATGCAGCAGTGAGCACAAAGCATTTCCATTAGAGTGCTTGGACGCCTTCAACTTGAATTATGCTTTGACAATAACTATCACAAGGAGGATATTATAATGCACCGAGCGGCTGCAGTAAAAGTCCCCTCTGCAGCACAGCGGCTGTAAGTTGTATTTAATGAAAGCTTTGTGGGCTTGTCTTCATGACAGCTGAGCCACGCATGCATCTCTCAAAGTAACCAAGAGAAAACAATGTCTTTAAAGTGTCTACTTTTGGTAGTACCACAATGCAGAATTTTGCAGATCAAGTCAATAGACAAGACTGGGGTGCACAAAATAAAAGTAGATAATAATGCGTGATGTATATGGCTGGAATAATAGGACAATATTTAAAAACCAGATCTCTATATCTTGCAGCATTCTGGCTTCCTCTCACTGTCACAGACATACATGTGGTAGATGTCTCAGTGAGTCTCTGCGTTAGCCTAATGACTAACCCTCCTCACATCTTTCACCTTAAGCACACACACACAGACACACACAGACACACGCAGACACACACACACGCAGACACACACACAGACACACACACACACACAGGCACACACAGACACACGCAGACACACACACACAGACACACAGACACACACAGACACACACAGACACACACAGACACACGCAGACACACTCAGACACACACAGAGACACACGCAGACACACACAGAGACACAGAGACACACAGACACACACAGACACACACAGACACACACAGACACATGCAGACACACACAGACACACACAGAGACACACACACAGACACACACAGACACACACAGACACACACACAGACACACACAGACACACACAGACACACACACCTCAGTAAAGATGGCCCTAAAAATATTATCTAATTACCAAGGTGTAAAGAAGGGCTGCACTAATTGGCTGGGTTTAATTGAGGGGTCATCAAGATTCAATGCGTGACAAAATGAATTTCAGACAAAAACATGTACAAAAATATATAAAGGCGGTGCACATTTTTACATCCACTAGCCATGTCCTAGCCTCTTTTGACCCAGAGTCACCTGTGCAGCCCCAGTCTAGTGTCTGCAGGGCTCATGTTCACCGCTGGCCCCACACCACCGCCTCCTCCTCATTACCACAGCAGATCACATCTCACCATTTAGCTTCTAATCATTAATTATTGCTGAGCTTCTCTTTGCACGCCAACAAAAAGAGTAAAGATATACACACATGCACACTGGCCATTTGGAGCCTCAGTTTAACATTCACCCACTGCAGAGGACACTAAACACAACACAAGAACAGTCATACGTTATAATCGGAGACACCAGGTTAATGTGGACAACTGTAGTAAAAGAGGTCATAAAATCATATAAAACAATTGGGACTTTATACTATTCATTTTGAGGCAGCTTTTGTACAAAATCCAAAATCACACCAAGGAATTTCAATGACTTCATACTTTCTCAGTTGATTTTACCTAAATACAATCAAGAATCACAAAAATCTCACAAGTCCTGAATCTATTTAGTGCTCAAGACCCACACCAAAAACAAAACCTTCATTGACCAATATCTAAAATGTCCCGAAATTCAAATCAGATGACCAGATGAGTCATCTAGTCGAGTCTAGTCTCCTTCCCTAACTTAAGTAAAAGACAGTTCCTGACTTTGTCCATGTGAGCTCACCTCCATCAACGCAATGAAATAACACATCAGTGGATTCAAAAATAGATATGTTTCTAGAATTCAGACACATTTCCTCTCTGTGTTGTTTCCATCTGTCTGCACTGCCGCCAGTAGAAAAACAAGCCCATTCATCATCTATGTTTATGTGAAATAGGCTCAGAGATAAGATACAAATCTGGAGGAAGTAAACTGATGTTGCCGCCGACAGTGACAGAACGCCACTGTGGTGTTACCAGGAGTTGAAAGGAATATGAAGATCTGTATTTGCTTAAGTAACATTTGAAAACTGCACAGCCAGAAATAGGGGTGGAACATACATACAAGTCATTGGAAGGCCTTTGCTCTTGGGCCTTTCCTGGGTCAGTATCCAAGTCAGAATGGATTTGGTCTTGCCATGTAAGTGAACAGAAAATTGCTGTGGCAAACAAATACATCTCAAACATACCTTAAAGAATGAAAATAAACTCTACACTATAAACACAAAATATACAGAATTTGAAAAAGTAATTCTCTACCATTGCAAGATACAGTCAACGATACTAAATACAGCCTCAAGGAGTCAGGAACAAAATGTTTTTGTATATTTGGTAACATTATGAACTAACAAAACAAACAAAAGGCTTATTCTCATACAGTGTACAGTGATATCCCAGTAAGACTGCAGCAGCCATTAGTATTTAGTCTGGAGCAGCACTGCGACAAGATGCTATTTATTTTCAATTATCCCAGAGCCATGAGAGCTTTGTTTTCACTCCTGCCCGACACATCTGACAAAGGCTTTCCTGTGACACTGTACATCAATTCTTACTGGATTCAAATATATTTTTATGCCAAACTTTCTAAAAATGTGTTAAAAATCAAACTGAAGTGATTTAGAATCTTAAGATTATGTAAGCACAGATGTCTCTTCTTCAAAGTAGCAGCGCTTTCAAGCCTATTGACTAAATGTTTTGTGTTGTATAACCTAATGACAAGAGAACTACCTTCACCTGGTTCAGCGTTAGAAATCTAAACTCAACATCATGAGTTGTTGAGTAAGCAGCCAATAACCACAGATGAAATTGTGGAAAGAACCTACCAGTCTGAAAAAATGCATACATGTGAAGCTTGTGTTACAAAACTTGATTTAGATCTTTCTTCTAAATACTCATTTTGCATTTTGTAAAGAGATAATAGCATATCTTCAAACCTGCCAGTATTTTTCTATAAAGTGAATGCTTGTCTGTGTTATAGTTACAGGACTGGGATTATGAGTGAAGGGTGAACTGTGACCCTGGGATCAGGCTGGTCAAAATAAATTGAGAAGGTGTTGAAGTGAACTCTGGTCGGTGTGGCCCGGGGGACATCACACTAAAGCAGAGGTAACAGGCTGCACAGACTTCCCCTCCCACTGGGGAAAGGCTCCATCACAGGGTGATATAGAGCATAATGAAAGTGATGACAACTGGTGCAGGAGCAAGAAAACGCAAGTAAAAACCCTTTTGAAAATAGATATATTGGTTCTGAAAAAACAGAAAGTGACACGGAACTGCAACTCACTGGATCCTTTTCAAACCATTCTCAAAATCAGAGACGTGGTTGTATGCGAACATTCCAGTAGTTTACCATTTCAGTTCTAAAATAATTGCAATATTCAAAGCTTTGTTCTCAGCTGCATTTAGCTCAGTCGGTAGAACTGAAGCACATGTGCAGAGCTCATACAGCTCGCACTGATGTTGTGGTGACTATGACAGTTTGCCAAATGTCTGATGATGGGCGATTGTGTGAAAGGCTGATAAACTTACAAGCAGACGAGAAGGTATACCTACTACAACACGCCAGAAGCTGTCTTCATATATGCTTCCTGTTTGAATTAATAACATGAAATTGAAATAAAAGCAGCCAGACGCTAATCAGACTAATCAGTCATAAATAACGTTCTACCTTTATAATTCGTAAAAAAACAAAAAAAACAATGGACAGTTATAGCTATATTTACTAAATCCAATCCGCTGTAATAGTTCTGTTGCAGTTAGGCAATGAAACCAGTGTAACAAAGGTTCAAAGGTTATTTTTTCAATACGGCACAATTTCACATTTGAAAACCAAAATGATCATCTCTTCTTAATTAAACCCTAGACAAGTATTTTTAACCAAACTACCCCACCTCATCATTTTATAAAAACCCCTCACTGGCTCTGATGGGAAAATCACACAACTTGTCTCTGCCCTTTGAGAAATCATCAGATTGTGGCATTTGATAAATATTTGAAGATTTCTAAGCAGGCGTTCAACAATTTAACATATCAACTGATTTGCAAGAGACAATGATTTCCCTGAGGCATCTGAGAATCTTAAAGTCAACTATTGATCTACATTTTATTACATTTCTTGAGCTTTATTATAGACACCTCACTCTGATACCAAAGAGCCTCATCACCCTGCACATATCTTGTTTGTTAAGTGCCTCCACATCAGTCTCACCTCTGGACTTCATGACATTGATGTATAGCTGTGCTGATGGCACGTCACAGTACATCCACAAGAGCTGATGGATTACTTCCTGTGGTTTACAGACGTCACGTGACAATTACAATGCCACAGCTATTATAATTGTGAATAAGACACTGTATCAGGACACAAATATGAAGCATTTTCAATTCAATCACCCCTATCTTCAACACTGCAACCCTCTTTTGTGTGATGCTAAAATGTCTAAATGCAATGTCCCCAAAGAAGAGATCTGTCATTTTGAATAAATGGGGGCAAATTGAGTTTTTGATAAAACAATATATATAATATATGTTTTATGTGTTAATTACAGTAATGTGTATTTTGTGCTAGCTGCATCAAACTTCTTATTTAGCTCAAATTAAACAATTTAGTTGAGCTCTTTGACATCATTATTACTAACATATATTTTCAGAAGTCACACACATATTAGGTCATTTAACTACTGTATATTTAATGAACTACATTTTGACACGTCCAAATCACACATTTCTGAGCAAAAGAACATGAATGCACACAGGTCTGGAAAACGAGTAGCATTCCTGGAGAAAACTATTAAAACTGGTGCTAGTCACTGCTCTGGAGCAAGCATGGTCTCACCAGCTCTCTGGCTTCACCAAATAACATATATGTTACAATTAATTCACTCGGTCCAGAGAGCAGTATCATGTGAGAATGAATGAAGAGGTTCTCCAATCATTACATTTAACCATTTGTATCTGGCTAGTTCTGATCCTCCATATGAATCTACCCTAAAAGCCTATCAGAAATAAGAACGTGTGCTAGATGTGTGCGTATTGATTAAAACACACCATGACAAAGACAATATGACCCACCAGGTCAGCAACTGATTAACCCACTCTTCTCCACATTATAATCAACCACTGACTGACCTTCAAGGAGCTCAAGCAAAGACACCTCTGCATTTCATTGGTGGCGATGGGAATCAGTGTCTTTAAATGATGCATAGTGCACAAGACACAACGCTTGTTTTTGGAGTGTAAATATTCAGTCAGGTGCTGGTTCTTGAGAGACACAGTAAATCATTTTGTGGACCATGCATGGAGGCTAATGGAGGCTATGCCCTACTGTACATGAAGAAGTGAGTCTCATTTGCCTATAGAGAATGAATATGGGGACTACTTGTTTATGGTGTAATCTGCCTCAAGCCCATAGCTGCTGGAATAGGATCCACCAATTACCCATATGGTCAAATGTTGTGAAGAAAAGATTTTTAATTTCTAATAATGCCACACTTGACAAATGACAGAGCACTGTGACCTAGTCTACTCATCAGCACTCAGTCTTGGATGTGCCTGGATCATGCTCCACTCGCTCCTCACAGCCATCAGATAGCAGCTCCATCTAATTCATATTCTAATTAATATGGAGCCACACTTCCTGCTTCTCCAGGCCTTAGGGGGAGGGCATCATTCATGTGGTTTTATCACAAGCTAAAGGTTCTCATCTCACACTGCAGCCTTTGTCCGCTGCCTACCTGTCACTTCCTGTCATTTCACCCACAATAAGCGCACGCCGAAGATGGAAATAAAGCCTTGCAGATAGCGACAGCAGAAGTCTAGGTGTGCACCGGGAGAAACCATGTGAAACAAATGAAAGAACAATCAAGAACTATGGAGACAATAGACTCAAAAAAGCCTCTGAAATCAGAAAAGAAAAACTCACAATTGTGGAACCGAGCGCATCTCAGATCTATTTCCTTTGGCTGATGTTCAAGTCACATTTTTGGGGGGGACAGTGAATGAAATGAAATTAGATTTTTTTCTCTGACTGTCTATTGTATGATTGAATAAAGAGAAATGAACAGAGCTGTAGTCATTGGTAACAATGCAAATAGTTTTACAATAGGTTCTTGTTTATGTGATTACTGTTGGAAAAGCTGCAGGCATACCATGGACTGTATCAGCTTCAACACTGATTAATGACTTGTGAATGATGATTAATGTATTCTCAATATAAGTCATTATTAAGATGATAATACATTGAATTGGTTTATAAAAGTATATTGAAATGAGCAGAATAAATAAACGGGGTTCTGACTGACCTGATGTAATGTTAAAGTACAAATAACTAAAGGGTGAATTTAACTATGTACAACGCACTATACTATAATAATATTACTATAAAGTATTTATCATTGCCTGAAACATTTCCTCACTTCCAGGATGGCCACACACAATCCTGAAGCAAAGCTCTAAGTCTTCAAAGTGAAAATGGCTTAGATTTGATGCCGATTTAGCTTTTCTTTGAATAAAAGTAGCCTCTCTAATCGCCCACTTTATGGCTCCTTCTTTTGGTAGTCAATGGGGCTGTATATGGAGCTAAAGGAAAACTGCCCATATTAAAGTCTCCCCAGGTCACATAGTATATGTGACGTGAGACGAGGTGATCTGAAAAGCAGTGGGAAGCAGAGTAGCAGCGTTAATAGAAACTGACCAGAGCTGACAGAGCTCTGAGCAAACTGAGACACAACACACACACACAGCATCAAGGAATAATGCACGCTCCTAATTCACTGCAGCAAGGAGCTACCACAGGCCACACAGGCACAACTCAGAACAACTTCACCTCTCTGGAGTCATGGTGCATTTAGTCAGGAGGTGGTATCAGACAGGTCGGACCACACAATTATTATGATCATGTCCAAAATACTAATGTTGCTAAAACTGCGATTTGCTGCAAATTCCTCCTTTTTTTAATAAAGCACCCACCAATAGTTTGGTGCTAAAGCAGTAGAGTTTTTCAAAGCTGGAAAACTGCACGTACTGTGTTTATACTCCTTAGTCAGCGTGGTCTTGACACTATAGCCTCTCCGAAGCTCTTATATAAATGTTGCTGAGATATTAAGATTTTGCCATAGTCCTCTAGCAGTGAAAAGTGCATAGCATTATAAAGGTATAAGATGATATGTGATCCTATAGAGCAGGTTTGTATACCTACTGTGGTGTGTGTAAGGTCTTTGATTTTTAATTAGTAATGGCTCCTACAGCTCTGCTTCAATAGTCTGTTTCATATGTGTTGGAGGATGTACTGCTGCTGAGGAGATGAAAGTAAACTGTTTCACACCGAACATTAGTGTTACTAGAGACACATTCATAGAAACATCCGCATGCACGGATACAAGTACTTTGAGATCTAACAAGGATGCAGCGTGATGCTGATGTTGCTTAGCAACAAGCACATATTTTTCTCTGGTTCATAACCAAAAATTTGTTGAAACAACTGAGCTTTGCTTTGGCCTTTTGTTTAGGAGGGTTTACAAGAGCATTTATAATTTAGACTATAAACATTATTTGAATATATCATAATCAAAAGCATATTTTTACCCATTATCATTGAAGGATGTCCTTCTAAAGAATATATTTTACTATGTAAGCTGGTAAAGTATCGTCAGAAATGCAAAATCTGACAATAGCAGGGATCTTATACCATGAAAAAACTTCACTCTACAATAGGGACTGCACTGACCCACAGATGATGATGATAGTTGAACACATTGGTTTGCAGAGCACACACCTTCAAATGTCACCTGTTTCAGTTTATTTCCCTCAGTCTATAAAGTCTCTGCTGCTGAGTCTTCTCCTTCTCCTGGTCCCCTACAGCTCTGTAAAATGACTCAAAAGAACAGAAGAAAATCTAACCATAAAATCACACATCCCACAGAGAACATGTGAAAGGGAATAATCCTCTCCCAAAGCTATTTTTGAGTGCTGCTCGAGTGCTTGAAGTGCAGCCGCATCGTTTCCTGCAGATTTGTTCTTTTTATACTCTGAATCTCTTTATCCCTAAACTTGGGCTTTCGTCATCTCACACATTTTGTTTTTGTTATCTTTTCCTCTGTCTCACATGCACAGATATGTGTGCATGTTCGGCTCCTGGCAGGTACTCCAGAGGGGCTCATCTTTGCTGACAGCGGGCTACATCTTCCACTAAGCCCCCTCCGTCTGGGTCAGGTCAGAGAGTAACAGGTCTCAGGAGCAGGTCCCAAAACACATGTATATCAGAGTATAGTCTTACAATAACAATAACTCCAAAACTCAATAAGGAAATCAGTTGATACTATATCCAATCCAATTTGTATTATTACCATTATATACCTTATATATCTTATACCATTATAAGAGCTCCAGAGTGTTTGAACAATATTTTTGTATTTTTAAAGTAAGTATAATGTGAAGCTTGGGTGTCACCTGGAACAGTTATCTGATACAGTTTCAAACTACAGTTGCTATGTCTTTTCAACAGGTTAAGTACTGAATAATACTATTTAAAACTAAGATAAGTAAAACAGATACATTTGACTAAAATGTACTTCTACTAGTAGTTTTATTGCACTAGACTTTTTTACATTAACATTTTGAAGTAACAATACTCCTTTTGACTATTTTTGGTCTATTCTACCCATCCAGATATTTCCTTCACGTTTGCAAAGATGTTATTTTATTTTTTACTCACCGTTGGATTGTTTAGCAGTACCGGCATTTGCACATATTGCCCTAAACATATGTCAAACATTATGCCACACGTGTCATTATTTGGATGCCTATTTTTATCTAGCTATAACAACATTTTGAAGTCACAATGCTCTCGCTTGAATACAGATTTTGGGTACTCTATCAAACTCTGTGTATTATCCACTTGGTCCAATCTGGCTTACAGTACCAGCATTTACGAGCATGTCAGTACAAGAAGACTCCTCACAGTGCTGTATAATTACACTGGAGGCAGTCAAGAGTGGCAGCATTTAAACCATTTTCAAAAACTAAATGAATCTGTTGAAATGTTGCCTACAAGTCATTGCTTCCTTTTCCCATGTTCCATTTTCAAGTAAATGTAATAACAGCCTCATCAATGGTTTGCAATGAAAGCAACTGGTGAATAGAAACCCAAAAAATATCATCAATTGGGTTTGTGGTTGTGCAGATGTGAGTGAGTGCTTTCAGATTGCAGATTTTAAAGCTTATATTGATTCAGCATAGCCACTTTTCAACTGGATTTAAATTACATTATAGATGAGGCTTTGAAATGGTACTTTCTGGGTACATTTAAGTTGTAGCTGTATCAGGAGTCATCTAGTAGTATTAGAAGTCTAGTAGTAATATTAGGTATATTAGGTAGTACAGTATATTCACATTATGACATTGATATACAGTACATGCAGTAAAGTATAAAAAGACTAAACATAATACTAAATAGGATTGTAAATATATTTCCAAAGGTTCTCATTTCACATTAAAAACAATACTGTTACATTAATACTCTACTGGTGTTACGATTCTTCTGCTCTGGCCACATCCCACTGAAATGATTCTGAATAGTACACTGTATGTAAGAGGTGATCAGGCACCAGCCATCACTTTATTGCCTGACATAACAGATGAATATTGCTGTGAGTTCACTCTTTAGTTTTTACTGATGTTTACTGCTCTGATATTAATGGTCTGTCTTGTTAAAGGAAGCGAGCATCTGGGGAAAACGGTTTGTTGCTTTGCTGGAATCCGGACTCGGTCTCATAGGAGCTCTTCATTCGTCATAAGCCATCAATTCACGGCATACAATAACAAACCATGGCTACTTGACTTTCAGTTTAGGGTCCGGTTGTGTGGTGAAACCTGTTAAAGGTACAGGCTAATAGAGTTCAGAAACAAAATGATTCAAAAACTAGTGTCTGACAATGTCACACTCAACAATAAATCAGCCTTGAACAGAATAAAGACTTCTGCATCATTTGCCAATACAACTGTACCATTAGTGTAGCTATCACAATGGAACACAGAATGGACTCAAATGCAACAACTCACAGGTAAGTCTGTAGAATTTTAATCAGGCAGATGTATCCAAAAAACATCAGGCAATTGCAAGGTCAAAAGGACATGCAATGGTCAAAAAACGCTATAACCCACAAAAGGCTCAAATATGGGCTGGAACACAAGACGATCTGACAGAGAACAACGGGAATGAGCCGAGTATTTACACACACAAGGAGGGGGAGACAACAGGACTCAGGTGAGACACATGAGGGCGGGGCAGGCAATCCCACAGGTGGAAAGGGAGACCTGAAACATAAGGTGAAAAACAAAATAAAACAGCACCTCATGAGCTGGGCATGACACCCAAAGAGCACTGTTCGTATATTAGTATCTCTTAATATAACAAAAAAACAATAAAGAATGACTTTAGTATAATTAGTTTCTCTTTCCCCTCTTCTTCTCTTCATGGACTTTGAAATCAGTATTTGCAGTTTTCTTGTATAAAATTCCCAGATTTATGAATATTAGACAATATATATATATATGCTATTTTAAGTAATATTTTTAAAATGCCTTTATTATACCTTTACTAATAGCTTTTTGCTTTATTTTTTCTTGTCCAGGCTTTCAGAAGAATACGCAGCCTTGTGATGTGCTCTTTGTTTGGCGTGTGTGTCAGCATGGCAATGTCTGAATGGCGTCTACCACCTTGACTCAGCCATCCGTACACAAGTAGAAGGTGTGAAAAGCTAAAGCGACGAAGCATGCATAATTACATTTGAGAGAACATGCACCTGAGCAAACCTTGTATCACCAATGCACACAGACTATTGGCTACACGCATTTTATGGCTTTTTTAGATTTTTTAAGCTGCAGTGGGAGGCAGAGTGGGATGGTTGTTAAGCATTGGGCTGGTGGTTCGTAGGTGTTGCTTCAAATGTTGCCAGCTTAAATTCTGCACAAAAATTTTCCAGCTATTGTTTGTTTATTAAGTCTCACGAGTGGGACAGAAGAATGGGGCAGCGCTCTGTGGAGCAGGGCTGTCACTCTATGTGTTAACTGGATTGGAAGCTGGCCAGTCTCAGCAAAGTGGGAATTCACATGAGAGCCCTTAAAGTCTGGGTTCAAAATTCAACTGTAAATTTGAGAAAGGCATTTTGAAGGGGTCTATTTACATCTTTGTTGGAAAATACAACAATGAAAAGACCAATATGACAATTTGCATAATCCATAAACTATAAGCCAGGCATTATTCTGTCAAAACAAAAGAGGATTAATTTTTAAACCAATTTTCAAATTCTTCATCCTTTGGAAAGAAATGTACATTGTCATGGTGTGTGAACTCTGCCCTATAGCATACACTTTAAACGCTTGTGCAAATCCCAAGAGGTAACAACAACCAAGCAATGTTAAAAAAAGAGAAATGAAGAAAAATAAATGCTTTATCTGAGCCTGTTCCATGATGGAAAGTAGCTAATCTGTGTAATGGCAAAATGATTGTCTAAAATAGGCCTAATATTACTCCGGTAAAATAATGTGGCCTAGACAGAAAAAGAACAGTCTCTCTATGAAGGTCTCACCCCCATACTGCTCCTCTCATTATCTTGGAAGACCCCAGACATTGTTCCAAGACTGGTTTAGGGGGAGACTAGCCCTCCCCCTGAAATACTGCCTGCTGCTTTTCAGAGTTAGAACACTGTTTTTAACATCGCTTAGGGCTTGATCTGTGTTCTCCTTGTGCACAGGTTTTTTAATAAAGTCGACCTGCTTATTGAAAGTCTGTATCAATAACTCTTATTATTCTTAATTAATACATTTCATACAATTCCACAGCATCTGTCATAATTATTATTTTACTTTAGTCCCTCCCCTGGCCTCTGTAGCAACACCAGATCAGACTTTGAGGGTTACCACTTTGACCAATAGCAGTCAATAGTTTGACATCTACAGGCTACAGACAACTTTACACAGTTTCCATAGTCAATTTATAGCATTTTTTATTTTTACCCTTTAAAACTTACAGACTACCCCTGGAGCCTAACCCTATAGTCCACTTGCAGCCGGCCCACTCCTGCTGAGAAATATGGCTGATATTGTGAGCAAACCACAATTACATCTCCAGCCCCTAACAAATGACCACACACCAGAAGTTGTTGTTCACTCGACTAAGGAGCACAAACTGGTGGACCCTGGTGCTAATGCCTCTCTTCGGCCAAAACACAATCACTACGCTGTCACACATGGGGCTTTAGAGAGAAAATTGGCACTGATGCGACAGGAAAATAGAGCAGAGCTGTTGCTAGAGAACAACCTAGAAACAAATGCACAAATGCTGAAGTCCCTGTTACTCTACTGCAACAGTCAGAGGGCTGGGAGTGTTTATGATTTACAACTTGATACAATGACAGATGGAAGCGTTATATGATTACTCGTTTTTGGATGTGGTTCTGTGAGTAACTTTAAAGGTAATGACTAGATTTGCATAAAATAAAATAAAAATCGAATTTGGCAGAGGAAGAAATGATTAGTTCTCGGTAATGAGCTATTTCCCACTATGCAGGTCGCCTGTGAGCTTTAGGTCCAATAACTTGTGTGAAATTATTAGCACAGCAAGAATGTACTTTGCAAGTTAAGACATTTGATTGCTCTATGCAGTGCCGTAACATACAACATCTTACAGTTAAAAGAACCGGCAGATGCATGGTTAGTCAATTTAATATTTTATGAAGCACTGACTATTCAGGCTATAGTCATTAATGCTTTGGATGCATATCAAATAATTGCATTTTATTGTAATGGTGCCTTTTTCACTCTGCACAGTCTGCTTGCTTTTAGTTTCTCTGTACCTGCCGTTGAAACGTAGAAGCCTCATCTTGCTTGGGGCAGTTTACATTTTTATTCTATCATTCCTCACTTGTTGCTCCTCTTGTTTGAGTTGAATTATATTTTAATTGCCTCCATTATTCCTGAGGTTTTATTGTCTCGCTGAAAGGCCTTTTTATTATTCATACTGGCCTTGTTTATCGTGTTGTGATTACCAGCCCCCTTTGATTAGTAGATTATAAATGAGGAGCCTGGTTCAATATATGCGGGTCAAAATACAGGCTGAAAGAATCAAATATTGCCCTATTGTTTTCTGTTGTCAGTGCCACACATCTGTTTGTATCTGGGTTTGTGTCACAGCTTTAACAGTTTATCTCAACCAGGGTAAAATAATAGGCTCCAACACAAAACATGCAGTAATAATTCAGTCTCCTCCCACCACCAGGCACTACAAACACAAAGACTTTAAATGATCCGCTAGGGAACCATTACAATCAAAACCCTATGAAGCAACTCAAGTCTAAATTAGCTATTCATTAAAAGTGAATCTACAACAATCCTACAGAAGAATAGTGTTTGTTTGTACCAGAAATGTCTCTTGCTTATCTTCAAAGCAGTACCAAAAACCCACGCCGTTGGCTAACCAATGCTATGTTTCAGATAATTTAGCTACAGCACGTGAGCCAGACAATTACTCTGTACTCTCTATAGCAGCCAAAAGGAAAATTTAAATGTACAATGTAAGACAGTCCAAATGACCAAAATGTCCAGTGGACTCAGATTCAGCTTTGTTGGGATGCCAGTGGGCAAAGTTTGAATGCTAATTACATGATATATTTGGCCATATGTGTATCTGTATATGTGTGCCGACAATTCTAGGCCTGGTAGAGCAGATCACCAGTTCAGATGGAATATGTGTTAGGTTCTTGTTGTGTGTGTTATAGTGGTTGGGGTGATGGAATATGGCCCTCAATTGTAAAGTGAAATGGTTATATTAATATATTAAATTATTAATAGGGCTGCACAATTAATCACAATCAAATAGAAATTGCCATTTTAATAATCGCAAAGTAGGCTATAGTATAATATCATCTGCACAAAGACAACAGCTTACCTTGTAAGGTTCTGAATCTTGGTTTGAAGAACAATATTGCAAATGTAATCATAATCCCAATATTTCTCCTACAAGATATTTCTTCCAAAGCGTGCAGCCATAATTAATAGTATTACCATTAATAATTTAGAGGTCCTAGGTCTTTGGTGGAGAGAACCCACAGCAGAGTGAGACCATGAAGACTATCAAAAAATATATACAGCAAGCCAAACCGTCTCCAAGAACTTCCATTGGCTCTGATTTTCTATTACTGAAATTACTTGTAACAGTGAATGCATGGTCTGTATGGCTGTGTCCCCTGGCTCTCCGCTGTGCTGGCTTGTTATTTACAGCCTGTCAGGGTCAGAGGCTGTCACAGTATAAACCTCCATAAACCACTGTCCGCTGCCCTCTCTGTAGTTATGAGATCGTAATAGAAAGTCTCTGAGAGCCAGTGATTTGTGTGTGTTGTTATCTGAGACTAAAGAGGGTGAGTATATCAATATTCAACATTTGTTTGGCTACTGTTGCTATGGCACAGTACATAGACAAGAAAGTGACCAAAAATGAGAATCTAAGGTGAAGTTACTGTAAACAGGGGTGGGCGATATGGTGATAAAAGATTGTATCCTGATATCAAAGTTAATCTGGGAAGATTGGTGAATCATGCTACAGTACATTTATTTATGATCTGTTCTTCACCGT
>JAVQKC010097113.1:0-23263 GCA_036025475.1 Philypnodon macrostomus | reverse complement strand
TGTCATCTTTTGTGTAATTGATGATAATAATAATAATAATAATAATAATAATAATAATAATAATAATAATAATAATAATAATAATAATAATAATAATAATAATAATAATAATACATTTAATTCCTAAAGCATTTTTTATGACACTCAAAGACGCTGTAAAAAGGTTAAAACAACAATAAACAAACAGAAAAAACATATATATAAATAATATTAAACATGTTGAAAAATTGACTTATATTATATTATATTATATTATATTTGAGCAGCCTTTTCACCCACACACTGACATTATTTCAAAGCATGGGAACTTCCTCAAGAGCCTTGTGGTTTTCTTTGTTGGGATTAAAATTCCCTTGTGCAGTCAAGGCTCAGGGTGTTACAAAAAGAGCCAGGATTAATGTGAACTACAGTTGGCCATGTTTATATTCTATGCAGACCATTAAAGACTTTGTTTCTACCAAAGGTCCATAATAATGACTCTTATTATTCATTTATTATGGCATTTTATTGAGGTAAAATACAAGTAAAAAAACAACGTCACCACAAAGCAGTACATTTGATCAAACTGTATTTTAAAGCTTACCATAAACGTCAGCCTCAGGCACAAGCCATTCATGCTCGAGATGATGTATTGGCAACAGTAATAAACATTAGGTTACCAGAGCAAACAATGAATCAATGCAACTAACTATACCTTTGGGGCAAAAGTGGTTCAATAAGGAATAAAAAACAACTTAAAAACTATATAAATTAATTGTGTATATTGTAATCCTCATAGGACACTCAGGTGATCAGAGCTAGCCTCCTTGTGCCAAGTATGTGAGTGCATGTCGAGTCAGCTCCAGCCACAGCAAATGATTGAATCTCACTCTGTAATAAGTTAACATTGTAACTTTAAAAGAAGGATCTTAAGAACACTTTCTAGCAATCCACAAAGAGCTGGAGGAAGTGTCTGGGGAGAGGGAAGTCTGGACATCTCTGCTTAGACTGCTGCCTCCTCGGATCCTGTCCCGGATAAGCGGAAGAAGATGGATGCAATAACTGGTAGTATGTTGTGCAAAATACAATTGTTAAACCAGAGTTCTTGACAAGACTTTATGGGAGAGTGGCTTAAGGAAAACATTGATATGGAATTGAAGCCAATGACGTAAAGGATCATGGGAGACTTGGTTCAACTCAAGCTATTTCCACAGTTTAGTTCTTCTATCTTCTCCAGATGTTTTGGAAGCAAACATTTCATTTAAACAGCACCAATCAACAGCTCAGGTTTCAAAGCTACTGGAGCAATCTATAACAACATGCCTCCTTCACTGTTTCCATCACGATATTGTCTTTGGTCGTTGAGACTGATGCAATGGTAAAGGTTATGAATAATTAATCTGACAAAGGCAAATATTCATTGTATTTGTAAGACCTCAACTGCTTTGGAAAGAAGCTTGTTTTTAGTTGAAACTAGTGTCTGGGTTTTATGTTAATGTTGAAATGTGTGGCTTTGTGAGATTTACAGCAGTTGTTGAGGGATGATGTCACTTGTGTTAAAATACTAAACTAGAGCTAAGTCAACACATGCAAGATTGGGATTTTGATAACCAATGTCATATTTTTGGTTAGTGGAAATGTGTTAAACAGCATTGCAAAATAAGTCATGAAAATGTGGTGTCACGTGGTTCGGTTAAGAACCAAAGCAAAACTAATATTATATATATATATATATATATATATATGTATATGTATATATTGGTAAAAATGAGCAGCAGGTGTAGGCAATTGTATTATTTTTATACATATAAGACAGACCACAAGACAGAACAAGCCCATCTAGAGCAACAGAGTGAGCACAGATGTGGTTCAATTTATGACTATTTTATCGTCAGATTTCAAAACATTTAATTGCTCCATGACACATGACTGCTTCCTGTCTATGATTGTGAAACCAAATTCTGGTCTGCATGGCTTGTCAACACTCAATCAAAGGCAGATAAAGATCCTATTGGGAAAGTGGCGATACCACCGGCCTACAGAGAAATTACTTGTGAAATAGTCAAAACTGAATCAAGCAGAAAAAACATTCAATCATTTGTGTGACACATGGGACGTCTTATACAAAAGTAGAAATACAAAAGTAGGTAATTATTGGCTAATGTCCCAGGGCCTGACCTCAAGCATACCTGTTGTTTGAATAACATCATGGGTTGTGACCTAATGCCTAGTACCAGCATCTTAGCAAAGACATCTTAGTTGTCTTCACACAATTTAGACACAAGAAATGACTCTCCCTATTCTCAGTGGCTGGGGTCCCGTGTGAACTTTTGCCCTTTGATGGATTTTCAACAAATACTTTGAGAAGTGCCTTAGGGCATCTACTGTGAGTGTTGGGGCCAGGTCGTAGACATAGGAAATGATACCATTAAAATCTAAAGACTGTGACAAACATGTAATGCCGGCTTTAACCAGTCTAACAATATTACATAACTTGAAATCCCAATAAACAATGCCCTTTTTCTGCTGCTGCCAGCCCAAAGTGACTTCATTAAAGACCGTAACTCAAACTCAATGACCAAATGAAGCATAAATCCTAGTGCAAATTGAAGTGGCGAAAGATTTAGAGCAATTATACTGACATGCCACACAGACAGGCCTAGGGCATTAGGGAACCCAAAAATTGCTCAATGGAGAAAAATGACACCTTGGAAAAAGCTTTGAAACTGCCAGTGTAATGCCAACAGTGCAATTCTCTGCTGGAAACCCACTTTTGTATTTGTTTGAAAGAAGGAAGTGGGGGCAGATGAAAATGTGTAAAGTTTGTCGAGTTTTTCCACCAAGCTCCAGTCTGGATGAGCTAAGGACTGTTTACAGAGGAAAAGAACAGTTTGTGAAACAGGTCCATCAGACATGAAATGTTCATAAAACACATTTGCAAACAGACAGCTATAATACAATAATACTATAATAAAGGTTAGGCAAGAATTAAAGGGATGTGTTACTAATTTTTTACAAGCCTTAAACTTAATTTGCCTTTAGATTAGTGGGTCATGACTCTGTGCACATCCCTTTTAAGGCCCTCACTCCTCCTGGAAGGTGAGTGAAGTGTTTTCAGTGCTTGACGTCAGCTCCAGCTCTCCAGTTTGCAACTTTTTCAGAAGGGAGAAAGCAAAAAGAAGAAACATGAAATAAAGGGTGAACACGTGTATGTACAAGAATAAAAAAGAACGTGAAAAAAAGACATGTTTTAGATGTGTTTAAGAGGTGTTTTAGATGTGTTTTAGACGTGTTTTAGACGTGTTTTAGACGTGTTTTAGATGTGTTTTAGATGTGTTTTAGATGTGTTTTAGACATGTTTTAGATGTGTTTTAGATGTGTTCAAGAGGTGTTTTAGATGTGTTTTAGACATGCTTTAGATGTGTTTTAGACGTGTTTTAGATGTGTTTAAGAGGTGTTTTAGATGTGTTTTAGGCGTGTTTTAGAGGTGTTTTAGATGTGTTTTAGATGTGTTTTAGACATGCTTTAGATGTTTTTTAGACGTGTTTTAGATGTGTTCAAGAGGTGTTTTAGATGTGTTTTAGACATGCATTAGATGTGTTTTAGATGTGTTTAAGAGGTGTTTTAGATGTGTTTTAGATGTGTTTTAGATGTGTTTTAGGCATGTTTTAGATGTGTTTTAGAGGTGTTTTAGATGTGTTTTAGACATGCTTTAGATGTTTTTTAGACGTGTTTTAGATGTGTTTAAGAGGTGTTTTAGACGTGTTTTAGACGTGTTTTAGACGTGTTTTAGATGTGTTTTAGATGTGTTTTAGACGTGTTTTAGATGTGTTTTAGATGTGTTTAAGAGGTGTTTTAGTTGTGTTTAAGAGGTGTTTTAGAGGTGTTTTAGACATGCTTTAGATGTGTTTTAGACATGTTTTAGATGTGTTCAAGAGGTGTTTTAGATGTGTTTTAGACATGCTTTAGATGTGTTTTAGATGTGTTTTAGATGTGTTTAAGAGGTGTTTTAGATGTGTTTTAGATGTGTATTAGATGTGTATTAGTTGTGTTTTAGATGTGTTTTAGATGTGTTTTAGACGTGTTTTAAATGTGTTTAAGAGGTGTTTTAGATGTGTATTAGATGTGTTTTAGACATGCTTTAGATGTGTTTTAGACATGTTTTAGATGTGTTTTAGACATGTTTTAGATGTGTTTTGGATGTGTTTTAGATGTGTATTATATGTGTTTTAGACATGCTTTAGATGTGTTTTAAACATGTTTTAGATGTTTTTTAGACATCTTTTAGATGTGTTTTAGACATGTTTTAAATGTGTTTTACACATGTATTAGACATGTATTAGATGTGTTTTAGACATGTTTTAAATGTGTTTTACACGTGTATTAGACATGTATTAGATGTGTTTTAGACATGTTTTAGATGTGTTTTAGACATCTTTTAGATGTGTTTTGGATGTGTTTTAGATGTGGATTAGATGTGTTTTAGACATGCTTTAGATGTGTTTTACACGTGTATTAGACATGTATTAGATGCTTTAGATGTGTTTTAGACATGTTTTAAATGTGTTTTACACGTGTATTAGACATGTATTAGATGTGCTTTAGATGTGTTTTAGACAGGCATGTACAGTGTACTTGTTGCTACTGGTTTGGTCATGCTCCACTGTGTCGCTGCACTGTCTGAGAGCTGCCTGATTTATATTACGTCGCACATTCTTTACACTTGGAGATATGCACTTGGAGCTCAGTAAAGGTCGGGAGGAGATTTCTGCTGCTGTGAGGGCACATGGTAAAGGCGTTAAGGTCCAGAGTGCCAGCAGATGTCTATTAAAGAGAGCAGAGGGAGCAGCTCCATGTCAGGGGAGGTAAAAGTGCAATACGGTGGATTCCTCTGAGGATGATCAGTTCACTCAGACCTCATTTGTTCTTTTAATGAAAAATCAAGATGAAGCTCTGACAAACTACAGATGCAGAATATGTGCACTTTGTAGATCAGGTTTCCAGGACATTTTGCCGTGATCCGTCCCTTGGTGTTATTATTTTTCTCCAACCATCAAAATTCATATCTAGGCTGACTGCCTTATACCAGATGATCTTTACTCTTATGTCTGAAGCTGAATACTAAAAAGTAGGGTATGTAGAACCAGGTTATAATGTATAGGTTTTATTGTATTCTGTAATGTCACTGAAAAGTCAAATAACTTTTGTGACTGCAATCCAGAAAAACATTGGGGGCCTGATAACAATTCATCTGTTGAAGAAATTAGCTGTATCCTCCTGAGTTAACTGTTCAACATGGACCTGACCTCTGTAGAGCTCTGGACTTGAGTTCTTGAAGCCTCTGAAGGAACAAAAGCAGCAGATGGTGGTATTAAGACACAGCTCAGCCCTGATCCCTCCTCCTGCGTTCACCTCTTTCTCACCACAGTATACAACTCTCACCAGAGATTTGTGGCTTCACCATGAGGCAGTTTGAGAGGACAGACCTGGCACAAAAGATTGATGAATGTAATAACTTTATTTTTACTGAATAACAGAATATAAACAATCAGAAATGCGTCTAAAATGGTATGTGGTTGTTGAGTTTAAGTATAATGCTTGATTATTTTGCACTTTGTACCATGTTGTAATGTTGGCAAGAGTGGGTGTGACCAAGGGGAAAGTGGACCTTAAAGGAACATGCTCCTAAGTTAAGCTTTTTACAGAGAGAAGCAGCTTCCAAAAATGTTCAATAAATGTTGCATTTTTTATAAAAACACCAGATGCCCAGATATTAATCAATCAACTTTTTTTTGTATAGTACTTACAACAGTCACAACCGAACCAAAGTGTTCTCCATATGTGCAAGAAGAGACAAATAAAAACAAATAAAGGTTTTAACATGACTAAAAACATATAAAAAGTTTAAAAACATGTACAGTTCTGAGCTAAAAGCAATTCTAAACAAGTACATTTTTAGGGTAGCTGGTAACTGACAAATCATAAATGGATCGTAATCCAAGACGCAATGGCCAATGGCTACAGCAAATGAACGATCACCCCACTGTTTGGCTTTTGACCTTGGGACATCCAGAAGCTCTGACTGGATTATGTTAACAAAAACTGATTCAAAATAGGAATGATATGGCTCCTTTTGAGTATATTATTCCCTCAGATGGGGGGCAGGCGCCAGAATTTTGTATGGGATTTTGTACAAGAAGAAATATACCCCCCCCCAAAAATCCAAATTTTTTATTTTTGACAAGATCCATTACCCCCCTATATCTATCCAACCACACACCAAATCTGCAATCTCCAACCCAGCAATGTATAAAGATGTTTAACAAAGGTTTAAGCCTAGTTTTTAAGGTTAATGTGAAAGCAAATGTAAACAAGCATCTGTTAATAAATGTGAATCCATCGTCTCTGTTAAATCTGACTGCTGCAGGCTACGTTTATTTAGAAACTCTCTAAGTGTGGGAACCAACTCCAAAGCCCTTCATTCAACAAGATTGTGTTTCTATTTAATCACCTTCTGGGTCAGAATCAAAGCCTCGAACTGCACTGTATAATAAAGAAGTCCAATATTTGACTTTTAAGCTACTAGATTTATTCAGATGTGACAATGAAAGATATTCAAGACTTTTTACACAATTTGTGTAATCAGTGTTCAGATATCACATTATTGCATTTAGCTCAATCAACATCACTCTTAATGTGCGTGTACTGTGTTTCATGCACGTCTCTAAATGTAATGGTTTTCAATTCAATAGTTTATTGTCATTGTTAATAATAACAACGAAATTACATTTGTGCTTCATCCAACATAGGCAAGTGCAATCCCATAAAGTGCAGCTACGCCAGTTGGAGCAACATGGGCCTTAGGTGGGGACACTCTGGACAGTGTGTAGCCAGTCACAAACACCTACAGAACTCTATTCAAGCAGACTAAATAGGCTCTTACTTACATGATTCATTTAGAAAGTAAATAGTTAAAACATGTTATAAAATGCCATGGTTGTGAAATGCATGCACTTCCTCCTGAACTTGATGTCAATATCCATTGAACATAGTTTCCCTTGATTTATTTATTCACAGCCATGTGAAGGAGGCCACTAATGTCTGGCTGCCTGACATATTTGCCATATCTCTTGAGTCTCTGCGGGTCTCGAGCTGATAAAACGGAGAAGTGCACCGCCCACACCAGCTCTGAACAGTTCCAGATGCATTTTTAAAGAGGAGCAGGTCTCAGGTAGTTCACAGTCTGTTAAAAGTGATTAGAAGGGTATCTTTTCAGAAGGCATTTATACTGGCATTATCCACTGTGCTTTGCCCAAGCACGTTTCACGAGGGCATTGTACAATTTGAGTGAGTGTGCCCAAGCTTCAGTTAGATGCAACGTTGAGAAGAGTGAATTAAAAAGAGAATCTTTTGCAGACAGTCCCAAAAGTAATATTTCCAACAAATTCAATGTTGACAAGGCCTTCAGATCCATAGCATTTCTAACTAAAGACACCTCTCTGCTAACATTGGCTCACATTTTTGGTTCTGGTCCTAATTTTGAAGACTAAATGACTTCTTGATGTCTGGTTTTACATTCACAAATGTACTTTGATGTGTTTGAAAAAATGCCACGAACCTAATATTAGAATAGCTACCGGTAAATAGGATGTTCACAAGCTTAAATCTCTGAAATCATATAGATTTTCCAGCACTCCCCTCTCTGGAAATATATTATACATTGCATTACATTTTTGTCTTATGAATGAGCCTATGCAATTATATCTGAAGATTTCAACATTATTGCATTAATAATTATAGTGTCATTCAAAATGTATGCACATTTTTCCATTATTTTTGATATCTTAACTCCAAGGTCTGCCAAGCTTTCATTCTGTCTGCTTATTTTATACAATCTATGGCAGAAACATGACATCTTCATCAACTTTCTTCAGTGGAAATGCTGACTTCAAATGTAACCTTTCTCCTTTGGGAGCCACCATTTATTCCAGTCAACCTTATGCCAAAAACACATTTCGAGAGACTTCCTTCCAAAGACCTTTGCTGCTGCACAAGTTAAAACAAGCTCCACTTTGAACCACTTTCTCATAATGTGTTTTTGAAGACCTTTTACTCAAATGACCCTTCCACACATGTTCAGGTGAAGATAAAAAGTGCCAACACCTGGAGGTCAATAGGTTAAAATCTTCACCTGGATAGCCACTAAAGCATGAATTCAGACATATTGCCACCCGTGTCTAAATCACTTTTTGGCTGCTCTTCATTAGTGTCCGTCAGTTGGAAAAAACACATTCCTGGGTTGGAGCATCCACATTCTTCTGGAAAGTCCCAATAAAAAGTCTGGAAAGTCTGCTGGTAAGTAAAGTAAAGTAAACAAGGCCACAGCAGACACAACATGCTCCCCTGTTATTTGGGTCAATGCATTTATTGCCATGAAATGAATATATTACCATATTAAGTTTAATAAATACAACAGCATATTTATTATAGGCCCTGGAAGCTTGGGGCTATAAGCAGCTGCCTCATTTGGCCAAATGGACAGACCATGAACAAATATAACATTTTTCTAAAGATTGTAATGCGTGGCGTATTTCACACATAATACTCCTCAAGGCAAATGTTCTAGACATGTCTGTATTGACTTAACTAGTTATCAAATATTTAATAAGCTAAAACGTAAGCATTTAAACAAAGAGTAAAAGACGGTTGGAAAAATAGTGATATTAACAAAAAATAACCTAAAGCTTTCTTTAGAAACCTTAGCACACTTTTGTAATTGGGTGTGACAAACTCAGCATACTGGTTTGTGGCTGTGACAATGACAAAGTAAATACACTTTACCTCATACCTGACATGTCAGGAGTGAATGTTCAGTACACGTGATGTTAGCAGTGTTTACCTCAGCTCTTCAAACACCATAGCTTCAGGGAAGGTTCCAGGATTGGTTGACTGTACACTGTAAAATAGGATGAGGAATCTATGGTTTAGTCCTGGTTCAGTCTGGCTTTGCATGTGTCTCTGGTTTTAGTCCTGGTCCTGATTAAACCTTGGTTTAAATGTAGTAATACTTGCTTTTGGAGGGCTTAAGAACATATTTGGGGGGGCTCAAAGGTTGTGTGCCACTAACAGATGTTGACACTGCCCATAATGTAATTTCATTGTTTGTTTGTTTGTTTGTATGTATGTATGTATGTATGTAAAAATACATTACAATTTGCACAGTACTGTGTATCAGCCTTACCTGGTTAACATATGTAATGCACTGTGGGATGTTGTCGTCTGTGCAGAAGGCACTGATGACGTGGTAGGAGGTTTTGGACAGGGCCAAAGAGGAATACATTGATAAAAGGTTGTTCTGCTTTGAAGGGGACATTGTCACATGTGAAATGCTGGATATATCATAATTCCCTATAAAAAAAAAAGACAAAAAGAGAGACAGTGTTAGATTGGCTGTGGACTAAAAATGTGTGCTACAAAGAAGAGGAATGAAATGGGTTGCTGATCTAAAATAAGAAAAGAAACTGGGTTACCTCTAGCAGCTAAAATAGTCCATCTTTATATAGTTGATAGTGTGAAAATTACCAATAGGTGTTTCGTTTGGCACACTAGTCCACCAGTCTCCCATATCACCAGCATATCAGGACACTATGCTGGCAGGTCACGAGTTATCCAGCAGGAAGTTGGATTAGAGGCCATCCAGAGGGACCCGAGCCTCCAACTGGGAACTGCGCCCTGCAATGAAGCCATGAGATAGACCAGCCCTGTATAATCTGGACTTCACATAACATAGGATTATCAGCTTGGGGTTTAAGGAGGACCTCCTATTGGTTAATATCCACAAAAATGCCCACTAAGATGAACAAGATAATACCGAGGGATTTGCAGAGATGCACTTTTAACAGAATCTGTTACAGGCAAGATAATACAAGCTTGAAAAGACTGTTTTGTATGACTTTTGTTCCTCCAGGACAATAACGTGATCTTCATGTGCACTGGCAAAACAAGCTGAACAGCCATCTCTAAACACGCCCCTCACACACTGCACTGTCCCAACTTGTGTTAAAGGATTGACAGGAAAATTGCGGGGTTGAACACAAAACCTAAATATATGGTTATGTAATATTTCTGAGTCCTTATCTACAAACACAGAGCAGAGAGTGGTCAACAGATAAACAATGCACTATGGTATTTTGACAAGGAGCAATCCAGTTATTGGTTAGCCATCTAGGTGACATGGCAAAATATATCCCTGACGTGAGGTAGTATATAGTTAATTTTCTCATTTTATTGGGGAAGTGAAGGGTATTGTGACGTTTATTACTGCTAATATACTTAGCCGGTGCCTGGTTGACACTTTTGCAGGCGTTTGTCATCGCAAAGATGAAATACAACATTAGCGTTGACAACCGCAACCTCTCATATGGTCAAACTGTACAACGCTATGCTAGGTGTAACATACCTTCGCGTGAGTAATTAAATCCAGCGATGACAAATAGGTCACCTGTATAATGTCTTCTGCTTTCTGACCACAAATATCTACGTCAGGACAAACACAACGTAAAGTGCTTCGTTTCTGTCGCAAACTTGACAATGGCAAAATCCGGTTAAAACGCTCACCTGTGTATTCTGTGCACACGGGACGGGAGCAGCCTGTTACCTCAGCTGCTGTGGTGGAGTGAAGAGCGAGTTGTTGTTTTTTAAGTCTTGTCCTGAATGGCTTTGCACCAAACGTCTTTGTAATTGGAGGCAGCGTCGTTAGGGCAACAGTGTGTGAGACGTACATTGGACGTGAGCGCGCGCAGGGTGAAGATTATGTAAATCAGGTGTCAGAGCACCCACCACTGGCATCTGAGTGGAACTAAGTGTGGGCAGTGGTTTAAGGTTGTAATCGGGGCCTCTGTGCTGATTTTTATAGTTCCTGGTTTAGACCTTGTTTGGAACTGCTCTGGACCTGATTAGATATGTTCTGGATATAGGACCTTGTTTAGTCTAGTCATGATTTCAACCTAATTTCTACCTGGTTTAGTCTGTATTTGGTGCTGGTTTAGTCATGCACTCCCCACTGGGCTCATTTACTCCCCACTGGGCTCATTTACTTCTTGGGCCCCAGTTCAATTGCCCTGGCTGGAAATGGGATTTTTAGTTTTAAATTTTGAAGTCTGGGTTATACTGATCAATTTTTAACCATTAACCATTAAGTTGTATTGTAGTCTATTTATGCGAAGGTAGATAACTTCTATGTTTATCTATTGCTTAAATTGTTATATCTCACAATTCAATCTATTTCATTATAGTATGGCACCATGGAGACACATTAACATGTTGTGTCTCAGTAGGTACTTTTTATCTTACAGTCTGAGATTTGACAAATATTTCGGAGTCAGTTCACATTATCATAAAATGCTGCACATGAATGAGACAGACAGGCTTCAGTATGATATCAAAAGAACACTGAGCAACATTAGTTTATCATATCAGAGCGACTAATCTCATAAAAACAGCACTGACCCAATATTTTATATTTTATTTCAGATGCAAGAAACAAAATATAAGATATTTATATTAAGACCATGCCAAAAGCTCAGTAAACAACCTTCCACATACAAATGATAGGCTAAGGTTTGGCTTTTTCCTTTGGCCATGAACAAAAGTGTACATTCAATGGTGCATGCTTCACATTCTCTCTCTCATCCAGAACAACAGCAGGAGGATTTATTGGTCTGGTATCTCCCGGACTCAGGCTGGTCTCTGCACTCTGCTATGAAGGCCTGGAGCTGGGACACAGGCACCTTGTCCTGCTGATGTTGCTGAAAGATAACATTTGAGTTTCGAGATAGTATTATATTATAGTTCTGGTTTTTAAATTGCCAAGAGAGCATTCATAAGAAACATCTGAAAGGGCCCTCTGAACACTTTGTCCCTAAAAGTCCACTTATATATGTTTTTGAAGAACAGGCGGGTCTTCCCATTATTTCATCAGTGGTTATTGGCTGTCACTTCATGGTAATCCCACACAGACCTACGTTAAGAGCTTAACAAGATGAAAATAGCCACTGGAAGCAAAAGCAATGGATTTATAGAAAGATATAATCCTGAACCAGATCCACGCCAAAAATACACTTCCCATTTCAATGCATATAAACACTGGCTAAAGGTCATCATCTACTTTACTGCACTGCTTAACACATTTGCACTGTACTGTACAAGGTAATAATAAAATCAGGTAAATTCAGACATACCTTAATGGTCTCATATGTGTCAGTGATAACTGCTATGAACAGGCTGAGCACCATGTAGATGAATAGAGAGATGAACGAGTAGAGGTAGATTCTGCTGAAAAGCCAAACCATGTAGCTCTTGTCTCTCATGTTGAGAAACGTGGCGTACATGTCATCTCCGTTTATCAGAGAAAATAGGCATTCTGTCACCTTGTCAGGAGTCCTAAACTGCAAAAATCAAACATGAGATACAAGATTGCAGTTTATTTGTGTTTTTAACTTGTGACTTTATGAGTAATATAATACTTTGTCATGATGTGGCCCGAGCACAATCCACCCACAGAAACAGTAGCCGAGGTAGATCATAGCAGCACAACAACAGAATCTGATCACGTTTGGAAAAGCTCCCCTTAGCGTCAAAATTAGGATCTACAATGGCAAACAATAGATTACATTATTCGTTTCATTTTAGCAGAGTCGGGAAACAACTTACATTATATTTCTTGAAGAACCCAAAGTACCGAATCACTCCGACCCAAACGAGCAGCGTGGCAGTTCCCAGCAGGATACTACAGACGTCATAGTTAGTCAGAAACTGCAGAAAATATGATAGAAAATGCTGTCTTTATGGCTCTAGTAAAAATCTACATGAATTAACATTATATATTGGAACACATTTTTTGCCTTGCAGCTAACTAGTAAATACATTTTTGAGCAACCTCAGCTTTTTGACATGAATTGTCAAGGTGTACATTATGCAATAACATTCTAAAACTTAAAATCTGTTCAGAGAATTCTAGTCCAATCCACTGAAACCCCCTTGACGCACATACCTTTGTTTGGATTCCTATTTTCAGCACGGACCCAGTGATAGTCAATACGTCACTGACAACTATGAGAATGTACCAGCCATTGACAAACTCCATGCGGTCGGACCAGCTGACAATTTTATTAAAGTATGCATGAAAAAATATAATAAACTCCTGAAACAGACAAAATATAAGCCATTAATTACAAAAGAAACAGGAAGAAAGTCAAATTTAAATCACTAACAAACTGAAGTTGGATCCCATTGATGATGGAGCGGATGCAAAGAATAAAAGAAGCTAAACTGGCCAAGATCACAACAGAATCAAACATCAAGAGCTGGTAGTTGTTCTTCCCAGCTACACAAAAGAAACATAATGTATTAATATAATATAAGTGGACAATGCAAATGATCAAACAAACTGTCATACAGAAACAAATGTTATGCCAGTGCCCTCTGCTGGTCACTGTAAAGAGTTGCTGGTTTGTGTTTTTCGTACTTACAAGTGCCTTCAACTTTCCAGTCTCTGCATTCATAAAGTCTCACATTATTATCAACATCAACTTTGACCCTTCCACTGTGGGCATTGTTGTCAAAAATGATCTGTAGTGGCAAAAAAAATGACAGAGCACTTACATATGTACGTAGACTATTTGATTTTGATTTTTTTTTTATAACTTGAAAAAATGTTGCTTAGTTTATTGGCTCTTAACCGCACCGTAATATGGAAGTCATAGCAGTCTGGCAGCTTGTGGTGCCGTATGGTCTGCAAGTTGATGGTTTTAAGAGTTAGGTGGATGTTTACTGATAACAGCCTAAAGACACAAAGAGGCAGAGGCACAGAGAGATACAGTAGAGCCATCTGTGGTCTTATAATGATACCAGTATTTTCACTTAGTCACCTTCTGAAATCCAAGGAGAAGTGTGTGTCCAAACGGTTGTCCACTGACCTCATTGGGTAAACAGAAATACACTCTTAAAGATAGAAGTGAAAAGGATTAGAGGCAGGTTAGTGCAGTCAATAATGTTAGTTCCTCTTTTAACCAAAACCACATTATTATTATTTCTATTTGTGACAGTTGATGTTACTGTTCTTCACATAATCTTTACAAAACATACCAGCACTTAATATGTGAAGGCAGAAGATTTTTTGGAGCTTGTTCCAGTAGGAAAATGCCAGGGAACATATGCAGCAATTAAGCCTTCAAAATAGTGATGCACATATATATCGGTCCAACATCGGTATCGGCCGGTATTTTTAAATTTTGACTAATATCAGTATTGGCCTCTACAGATGGACAATGTTAATCTGTTGTTCTTATAGGATCATTTCTAATATTTTGGGTTAGAAATAGTAAGAAAAGACCATTGGAAAATGTTTAACTCAGGGTGACAAAATCCAATAAAAAAATAATATTTATGGATTAATAAATACAATTAACAAAGCCCACTAAAACATGTTATCGGAATATCGGAATATCGGAATATCGGTATCGGCCAAGACATTTCATATCGGTGCATAACCTAATTCAAAATATCTACTTTTTAATCTATGTAATTAGTATTTAATTGATAGGTAATGATCTTAAAATATTCTGGCCCAATATAATATTTTAAATGAAGAAAGAATGATAAAAAAGTAGCGCCGGTGGATCCTGTCAAAATGGCTCAAATAATTTCTGGTCCTAATGTCAATCTGCCAATCTATACTATATAAATGTATCTATCTAACATTATATATAACAGAAATACCTCTGTCAATGTGGGGATCAATGTTGAATGTCTCGTTGCCTGGATCGATGCTGCTGTTTCTGTAGAAGACCTTACAAAGTGACAGTGGAGCTATTTGCCCTTGGACTCTCTCATAAGCAAGGTTACCTATTGTCACATTCTGCAGGCAAATGTACTGAAAACAGAACAGAAAAAGCTAAATTAATGAAGTTGTCACCATAGAGCTAAATACTTGAATAATCTTGAACTTCTGTATATTTTACCCTGTTAATCACAAAGTAGATGTGATCATATAAGTCAATTTCTGTGTAAATCGCATGCATTCGATGATCCTTGTAGCCTTTCAGAAAAATATGCTTGAATGTCATCAAACTTTCATCTTTGAACGTGACCATCATTTCATTGCTGAGGCCAAAAGACACCAACTAAAACAGTAATAAAGCATATTTTACACCATTGTAACAAAAAATGAATTAGGTTCTTACCTGTGCAGTGATGATAGCAATCTTAAATAATTGTATCATCAGTTTCCATGGTTTGCGACCTCTTGCCTTGTATTTCTCACAAGGATTCATGAAGAAGTATTTGAGACTTCGTCTGAAGTCGTCCACCATGTGCGACTCGAAGTTTTGAATGTGGCCACTCCATCTGTAGTGACCTTTCAGCCTTGTGTGTCCAGACCTCCGCGGGACCAAGGGCTCGGACTCATCCATGGAGCTAAACAGAAGTCTGTAATATTGTAATGGTTAGACACAATGTTTAAGAATTTTCTAAACTGAAAGTCCACTTATATTGAACCTGATCATATGTCTCTCTTTATCACAAAATTGCATTGCTCTAGTTTTAGGGGGACGGTTTTGTTTCATGTAGATAGGACCAGTAATGGCAAAACTATAAACACCAATTTTGTCACTTGCAGATTCTAGCATAGATTGTGGCTACTGAGAAGAGAGCAGGTACATATATATATGTTGCATTGTTAGTGCACTATAAGGTACAGCCATTCCTATCATTGTGATGTTTATCAAACTGGTTCTCTTGCACAAGCCTACTGCTGCTGTCACTCATTTACTTCAAATGTCTATTGAGTGCGTACAAAATATGAAACATAACTGTTTTTCAAATGCAGTTAATCTGTGATATAGATTAAATACAAGGTAATTAGTTGGAGTAGGAAACAGTCAATAGTGCTGCTTACATGTCTGCGTAGAAATGCCCCATATGCATATTTTAGATTTTATGTTAGACAGACTTTAGAGACTGAAAAGTATTTTTTTCAATTTAAGATAAAAATATTAAAAGTAAATTTAAGTAATTGATCTTAAACATTTATTTGTCACAAAATGTTAGGGATTTTTGACTTTCAGGTGAAACCTAAAGAATGCTCCCAAAATGCAATAAATCCACCTGGTTCTACACAAATACCTTACTTTCATAATACAATGTAACATTACTGTTACATGAACATTTTAAGTTGAAAGTCAAATATCCCTAACTTTTTATAACTAGTGTGTGTTTAAATAAAGGTTTTAAACCAAATTTGTACATTTATGAAGAAATGAGAATACTGTGAGATGTAATGTGAGAATAGGATTTACCTTCTTTTAAATGTGCTGTATCCAAGAGCTGCTGCCAGACAACACCTGCGAACCTCAGTGACTCTGCTTTTAAAGATCAGTCTCACCACAGTCACTCACGTGTCACTAAAATCTTCCTCCAAAACACATGAACAATGCACAGGTAAAGCTCAGCTACTTCCCACCAGAGCAGCTAAGACTGTCCACTGTTTGCAAAGGGGGCTCAAATAGGTACACACAAGTACACTGTCACACGAGCAATGACACAGGTTTTGTATTATGGATGGTTGCAAATTGAACCTGTGAAATAACAGCTTCTAAAAAGGTTTTTAAAGGGAATATATTGTGTACTGAAAGTTTCTGGCACCACATTTATTGTAAGTTTTCAATTATAAAATAACATTATGATTTTCTTTATAGAGACTGTAATTGACTTGACAGACAGACAGACACATACAAATGATAATATTTCATTGAAGGACATTCTACTATTTACAGTGAAACCCTATAGTACACATTTTTGGACACAAATATATATAAAATGATTTCTGTAGCAGTAGAAAAACATTTGTACACCTCAGAGAACTTGTGGTATAGTGATATAATCCTGAATATTGCAGTTTTATGTTTGTAACTTAAAGGGTCCATATTATGCTTTTCAATGCTTCATGCTTTTCAATTCCTCGCCCCTAGATTTGAATTCAAGTTTTGCATGTTAAAAATGCACTATTTATTAGAAAACATCTTCTTGTTGGAAGCTGTTGCTTTCTCTCTGCTGAAAAAGGGCCATAGAGTATATGGTGCATACCCTTTAAGGCCCTTTTCCCCTCACACTTCACTACTATAGCCAATGCAAACAAGTAGCAAGGTAGAGTTTCTTTACCTATTTATGGAGAAAGGTAACACCAAGTATTTTTAGCTCCTGAGAGGGTCGGTGCAGTAGCATATGGAATAGATCAAAAAATCAAACAAAATACTCAGGGTATGTTTTTGGCAAGAAAAACATCATTATAACATGATAGCTGGATAAAGTGGAGTTAGCATAATAGGGCCCCTTTAAATACATTCAGTTAACAGGCAGCACTGAAAGTACAGTGTTAGACATGGACCATAGTCCATAAGAGTCACTTTTCAGTTTGTATCTATAGTGAGAGTTAAAAGAGGTTCCTGGATGAATTTGGAGTGAGAGATCGTGACCGGAGAGGCTGGAAGTTGGGGTCCCCTCCGGTGCTGGTACATCCCGGTGAAGCAGCATCTAAATTTGAGGGAGATTCAACCAGGATTTCGTCTGGCAGAGGGGGCGCTCCTGGGTCTCCTGGTTTAGGGAGACTGGAGGACATCGTGGAGGTGGCACTGGCCACGGAGCTCAACGCAGCACCTTTCTGTATCGAGACGAGATTGAGTGAAGTTCCTAAATCTGAGGTTGACGGGCTTTTCTCTCCGTCCGGATGGTAAAGCATGGTGGAGGTGTTGGAGAAAGAGGAGAGGTCAGTGGTGGCTGTAGCGCATGGTGAGCTGTCAGATGAACTTGAGGCAGCTGCTGAAGGACATAAACAGAGAAACGTGAAAGGCTGAAATGTTAGCACATACTATAGACTGTTACAAATTGTAAAGTACAGTATCTTGAATATGTCATTAGAGAATAAGCTATATTTTGGTAAGATACCATCCAGGTTGTTTATAAGGGGGTTCTTCAAACTTTCAATGTGATAATGACAGAACCTTCAAAATGATCTACACTATGCTATGCTCTGCTATTTTGGCTGGATCCTTTCTCCAGAGGTTGCAGCAAATCAGTTGTATGGGCCCTTTTGTAGATTTCCACACAGGATGCCACTACACAAAGCTGGGTATTTTAAGATTTGTGCAAATATACAAACTATGTAGGCTGTAGTAATACTGGTCTTGACCATGGCTTGGTTGCTATGACTATTTAATGCCCTCTCACATTATCCATTTTCAATTGTACAGGTATAATTAAATAAAAGTCACCTCTCAGAGACTCAAGCTTCTCATTTTTGGCCTTTTGCAGTTCATCTGTGATTTTGGTGATGATGAAGTTTTGGGAGCGCATTTCTCGTATGGAGTCCAACAGGGCGTCCAGTCCCCGGGGGTTGTCCATCAGAAAGTCCAGTAACATGGCTGTCCTCTTGGTCTGTGTGGTCCTGCAGCTGATCTCCTCTGCGTCGTCTCGAGTCAGGATCCGACGAGAGCGCAAGAAGTCCAAATGACGCTCGGCTCGGATCTTCTCACAGAGATAGTGACGCATCCGAGTCAGTACCTTAATTAAAGAGAAGACAAAGAAGAACCTAATTAAAGCTGTTATAGGGAGAATATTTGCACATGTCTAGTTGTGTGTGATACAGCAATTGTAATTAGATTATGAAATTATGATGATATTCTAACCTTTGAAGAAGATTGTTTGATTGTGCTACCATGCATTCATTTATGCTTCGCTTGTTTTATTAAGTAATATAATAAACATTGGATTGTATGTACATTTCATTTTCATTATAAAAGATTTTTATGAAGATTTTTATGTGTTGAACAAAAATAGAATGTTAAAGCTGACCTACCTCATTACCTTTTATTTAAACAAAAATAATTACTCAGTCAATAATACAGTTTAAGAGAGGGAAGGAAATGTTATACGCTTCACCAGTAAAGGAGCCCTCTGATTGGTACATACATTATATAACAGAACGAGACTCGATCAGGAACAATGTGAGGGAGCTGATGTTTTATTTAAAAAATTCACAGTTTATTCACAACTGACAGTTGACACTTACACTGCAAATGGACAGAGATATGTAGATAAGTCATAATAGGGATATTCAATTCAGACTAATTCTATTTCTTAACTATTAATGATATAGAGGATCCAATTTGTTTGCTAATATAGTAATTCCATGTTCATTAACTGGCCACTTTCTTGGGTACACAATCTTACACATTGAATAATTTCGTCACATGCAGAAAAGACAATTTGGGCCGATTGAGAAGTAAGCCAAATTTGAACCCGGGGCAATAGTTTGGGTTCCCCGGTATAGGGTCTACCTAATAGAGTGGCCAGTGATTGTGATTGTATGCGTTAATATGCCATAAAAACACATAAATGTAACTGTAGACAATAATAGATAATAAGATTAATTTTGACTACATACAGCGCAATAATTCTCGACTAACATTGAGTAAAAGCGAGAACTATGTGGTTATGTGGTCATAGCGTGGGTGTGGTGGGGATTTCCTCTTTTCACAGGCCTTGCAGGACCAACCGGCTACAAGAAAATCATTAACATTTAAGCATAGCCTTCGTACAGTTAACACACAATACAACATTATTATCTGTTTGTTTGAATGTTGTTAATTTTTAAGATACCCACGTCTTTTTTAATTTCTGCCATCTCGTCTTCTGTCAGGTGAGGACCTTCCATCCTTTCTCCCCCAAAGTAACAAATCCAGGTGTTCACAGGAAGAAATGGCGACTATAAAAACTTTGTAAACTAATAATTACCAGTGCTATAGCCAGCCTAAACACCCCAGGAGACGTTTGGGCTTTGGTAAATGTAGGAAATCATTGTAAAAAGTTATGACATTGCGTATCCACGGTCCATTTGCGTTTCATCAAGATACGAAAAAAAAAAAATCCCCGGACTTCCTGATTCAGTTGTGGTTTACGTCGACGCTCGTGGGAGAAGCGTAGTGCTGTGATGACATAAAACGTCACAACACCCAATGTTTATGCTAATGAGGAAAAACATGTGCCAAATGTAGTCAGAATGAGTGAAAAGTTAAACAGTTTGTATACTAGCAGTGTTAGTTACGTTGTTTAAGTGCGTTTAATGGGTTAAGATTGTTATTGTAAAGCAGGTGGACAGGTTTCACATTCCCTCCACTAGATGTCAGTGTTGGGCTATGTCTAATCACTGTCAAACGTTACTCCGTAATATATTTGTATAAAGCTTTATACATGGATTATATAGAGATATTTTGTTTGAAATTATTTTTATGGAAGATTGTGAGGATGAACTTAAAGACATAATATTGGTTCTATTTAAACAAAGAAACGAATTATGACTGATGTTAGAAAAAATAGGTGTTGTCTATCTTTGTAATGCATAGAAGACATGGCTCTATCTCTTGACAGTGTGCAAAACATCTCCTCAGTAAATACAAAATATTTGCAAATGTTATCCATTGTGCTTTTCTGTTTACTGGGTATCAATGCAATATATTTTGTAGCTACAATATTGCAAAAAGAATCACAAATTGCATATTATACAAACACCCCGGAAGATACAAGGAGAAGCATTAAGGTAAAGTTGCACATCTAAATAACGTATTGTGGACACAGCTAATAAACCCTGGGTCTGCACTGTGCATGTTTAGTAGGTAAAAGGATGATGATCACTAAAACTCTTACTATTGTTCTGTAAAGGTCATTGGTTTGGAGGCAGGACACATAAAAGATGAGTGTCCTTGGCAGAACAACCAAATCTCATAGACACATAATTTCCTGTTACATAACATCTAATCACTCAGACTTGGCACGTGAAGTGAGAAAAGTGCTGCAGAAGGCAGGTTTTAACAGTGTTCTGTAGTTCAGTTTCAGGAAAGAGTAAGTCTAGTTCAATACACCAGGTCTATGTGTAGGTGTGAAATGTCAAATTTGCAATTATACCCTTTTATAATATGTAATGCAGTCACTGTCCACTTATATATTTACCTAGACTAGCTCAAATAGCTAATCAGACTTTCACATCAAGTCAATGAATGGTATCCAATGAGCGGCAGTTCTGTGGGGGACAAAATACCTTGTTGAGACTGGTTTGATTGATAAAAGCAACATGCAGAAGATCATCTCTAAATCCACAAGATCGGATAATGGCACTTTCATAAAAGGTCTCCCTAATAAAGTGTCCAATAAGTGTATTTGAATGCGCACCCATTGATGCTCCAAGTTGCAACATAAATCAGCTGAAGCCTTATGGAATGGATGGGAAATACATTATTCTATAGGCTCAAATCAACAACATCATTTTGGGCACTTAATTATACAGATAAACTTAATGATGGATTCGTTTTTTGTACAGGCAATTACCCATTCATTTGAAGTGTTATGTAATATAAGCATTACTCATCATAACAAAACTGAAATTTGAATAGCTTATAAGCCTAAATGCATTATCGGCACAAGGTGTACTAAATTGGCTGTCTGAAAAACACCTGGACGACTGGAACATTAGCTATTCAGTCAATTTAACTACAATAGCCCGTGCACTATGTCATATGAGCTATAGTAATACTTTCCAAATCCTCCAGCTGCCACTTGTATCTCTCACATGATCCTCTTACCTAACACAGTTCTGCAAATTCTTCATATTAAACAAGGGGAAAGTTTCCACTAGCTCCAAAGCATGACAGTCAGCACTTTCCAGACATCTGCCAATGCACTGAGCTCACCCATTATCTGTCTGGTATCCAGGCTGGCACTCTTTCAAAATGAGCCTTATAACCCTGGTTAGATGATATGATATAGATGTGCCAGTGTCTTGTTCTCACAGGTTATATTACAAGAGAATACATCATGGCCATGCCCTATGTTCTGTGTTTTTGTGTCGGTATAGGTAAACTAGGGGCCACCAACCACACAGTAGCTACGTACATTGTTTTAGAAGCTAAAAATCTAAACCAGGTCTAAACCGGGACTAAAACAAGTCTAAATCAAGTCTAAACCAAGTCTAAAGCAAATCTGAACTAAACCAGGACTTAAATACGGTCTAAACCAACAACTAATCAGGACTAAATCTGGACTAAATTGGGTCTTAACCAGCAGTAAACAAGGACTGCACTGAGTTTACCCATAATTTGTATCCAGGCTGGCACCCTTTCAAAATGATCCTTATAAGCCTTGTTAGATAAGAGGATAGAACAGTGCCAGTGTCTTGTTCTCACAGGTTATAATGGAAGAAGATTCTCTCATAATGCATATTGTTCTTTGATCTGGATAGCTGAGAATGCGTTTTATCCTGGCAGCTATTTCAAAGAAGCCTACATTGTTGATCCTGACAGGAATGTAGCTTCGGGCGTTGCTCAAGTTTACCTTTGTTTCATCATTCTTCTGTGCTCAAAATGGACACAGGTGAGCCAGCTTTCTAGCATACCAAGAGGCTGTGGTCATCTTTAGAAATATTAAAGTCAAACAAACCGGACATTGACTGACAGGAATTTCATCTGTGACTTTTGTAGCACTATTCTTCAAACCAAGCATCGTTTTGGATACCGATGACCCACTGGTATTTTCACACATGACAATGATTAGGATAGGGGGAACTTTTTTCAGTGGGGGCCAAATTTCGAAGGTCTAATGACCTTTTAATGTTTTTGTGATGCGTACATTGAAAATTGTAAAAGCAGGTATAGGTCACGTGTCAGAATAATAATATGGGAGAATTTAGAGACAATAGTGCCAACATTTTTATGATCGAACCCAAAGGCTGCTTAATAACATGTTGTTCTATGTGTTCTGGGAAATTCTTCTGGCATACGGGATGGTAGTGGTCATCTTTTATGTCAAAGGAAATATTAGTCAAAGAAAACTCGCCATTGACAGACAGGAATTCCCCTTTTGTAGCAGTAGCATAGGTCAGTCTTATCCCGACAGTGATCACAGTCTAAACACAGCTTCATGTGAGATACGAGCTCAGTTGTTCAAAGAAAAATGTAGCTTCAATATTTATGGAAAAACTGGTGGTGCCCTTATGTTGAATCCTATGGGACGGAGCTGATGATGAAACCTGTCAGACACAGACAAAGGTTTTTTAGGGGCCTTTAATAATAATAATAATAATTCATCAATTTTATATAGCGCTTTTCACAACTACTCAAAGACGCTTTACATATTTGTATTATTCATTCACTCCACAGTCACACCTGATGATGGTAAGCTA